>JAUMHQ010000315.1:2325038-2344889 GCA_032361165.1 Enteromius paludinosus | reverse complement strand
ATTTTTGTGCATTTTTGGAATGAAAGATCAAAAGGATAAACAATGAAGATTTATTTTCACAGCCACCTTGGCTCAGATTTACCAAGGGTGCCAATATTAGTGGAGGGGACTGTATATATATATATATATATATATATATATATATATAAATAAATGTTCTGCATGTTAACAGACTCTTAGAAATAACCATCAGAATTGGTCATGAAAATAACCATCAGTCAAGGATGATAAATCTCTGTAACCTTCTTTTAAGTTGAGTCTGGACTATAAAACCTTCCTTTTGAACTGGTAATAACAACCGGTCTGGATTCAGATTCCCACAACCTAGAGCTAAAATAACAATGTTGTCAACCATTTTTATAACAAAACTGAATGTGTGCATAAGCCCAAAGCTGTGAAATCTTCTATATAACATCTGACGCGTTGCACATATACTAGCAAAACAGATTAATACCAACATACAGTCTAGACACTCACATCTGAACTAACATTGCTGTCCTCAATTTACAGTTTATGGTAAAAGTTGCTGAATCGCTAACATAAAGAGAGTCATGCATACGGCTATAATATATTTGGAGATCACAGTGGTAATATTGGGAGGGCCGACAGGTTTATGAAGCCATAACTCAGTATTCATAAAGCTGTTCTATGGTGGATCCAGTTTGAGTCCTCAAGTATAATCCAAGACTGATCCAGTGTCTGGTGAACCAGTGTGCTTTGTATGGCTGATATCACGTTCACTCCCGAACAAAAACATGAGGCTTTGAGTGACAAATCAACATCAAAAAGCTCTTATATCAAGTCAAAAGACAACAGCGTAGCTTAAAATTGACCAATCAGAATGAAATAACGGCTGTATTGTGTAATGTTATATCAAACCTTCAAGCCACACGGTTCTCTGCTTTTTATCACAACATTTTGCTTTGAACTGATATTCCCGACAGCAAAACATGTGAATTTCTATCAGTGGGAAGGGCTCGCAAACTCATCTCTCCTCACAGTAAATTGACAGAAAGAACATTCTCCAGAAGATCTCGGGCTCCTGAGGGGACCCAGCCATTCTAAGCAGGAAATAAAAGTACTTTGAAAGCTGAAATGTTTTACATTAATGGAAACCCGCTCAACTAGTTGCTTCAAAAGACCCTTCCCCAATCACCCAGCATCCCACAGAGTGACCAGGAGAAGTGCAGGTTTGAGGGATCTTTGATTCTTTCCATCAAGCCCATCATTAAAGCTCAACACAGTATCAAGACAGCACGTTCGCAAAACACTCAAAACAAAGGACAGACTTTGTAGACGCTGACTTCTCATTTAAAAAAAGGCCAGATCCTTTGCATTTTTAGAGAATTTGGACTCCAACTGTGCGTTACGCCAAGAAACGGATCCGCGTTTGGATTATTCAGTGTCTAATCAAAGCACAGGAAAAATGGGTGGTTTTTATGACATTTGAAATGTATAATGATTTCATATACATTTGCATTATAAGACGTGCGAAAGGGAGGGACAGTAACAAACTCAATCTTATGTGTTTATCTTTAACGTTTTAACGAATTAACTCGCTCTTTTAAATTAAATATATATCTATTTTATCCCAGATTCTTGCACCAACTGTGATATTTTATACGATTAAAAAAAAAAAAAGAGCTGTAACTACATGAGAGACGGTGGCTTTGATTCTCTAGATGTATAATCTAAGCAAACAATGTCTCATGGACAGGGTCTGACAGGTGACACACTGGGCATCTGGAGCTCTATTCCAGATGAATGACTAACAGATCCAGCATCTGATTCTGCATTTGTCCGGTTCCGCATGAGAGGGAAGCCTGTCCCTCAAGGCTCGCCGCTAGACTCTCTCAGCCTCTGGAAAACCACCACTTCTCCTCACACTGTGAGGCTGAAGAATGATCTGTTACTACTTCTGAGTGCAGCTCGCATTTTACGGACCAGTTCTGCCAATCAAAACAGACGGCTGTAATTTGATAATGAGAGAGGGACAATATGTGCTTTTCTTCCAAACTTAGCGTTTTGTGATACATTGGGCCGCATCGGACTCCTGGAATTAAGATGATAGAGAGGTTACGGTAATGGAGCATTCAGATGGGACCTCAGGCCACATTCAGCATCTGCCGTCCACAGTTACCGTTCGCTATTTATTTCAGTTCTCAAACGACTTGAAATGTCTTTCATCATAACCTCGCTTTAAGGAAAAGAATTTACACATTTGATAGCTGTGCCAGGGAAAACTTCAACCTAAACAAATAATTCTTAACAATGTGCCAACAGTGTATCCTTGTGATGCAGAGTCTCTTCTGCTACTGAAGTGCTGAAGGAAAAACATCTAAGCCTGTGATGCGAGTGGGAACAGAAGGATCTCTGAGCCTCTTGGGAAATGGCTGAGCTCAGTTTTTCTCAGGGTTTTGTACTGTATCAAAGTCTTATAGGTAGCAACTCTTGAGAGAATTGTTTTATTCAAAGATAAACAGAAACACGAAACATTGCAAAGTAAATAACTTTTCCAAGCGGATTATGATCGTATAAGTTGTGTTGCAATACGATTTAAGAGTTTCCACAAAAAGAGGGTTCTAAATAAAATCTATGTGATATCTGGTCTGCTGTTCCCCCTCCGGACAATTTCTGTCAATTCATTTTGAGTGCATAGTCAAGTGAATGAGGTTAAATAAGTGATTTTCTTTCCTTTTAAAATGCTATTATATTGGAATTTTCACAATCAAACTTTTGCATATTTAATCTAATAATCTAGAATTACATTTTGCAGACAATACACATTTAATAAACAACACAATTAAATGTACTAAATTAACAATAACTAGAGTGCGGTCAACACTATATACAGGGCCGGACTTGCTGTTTTTATTAATAAAATCAGATGGTAAATACTATAATGAAAATAAATTATTAATTATAAATTGATTACGATTTTATTTTACTTTGTTTTGGAGGATACAACACAACATGAAAAACACAGGTAAGAGCAACATGGACCATTATTTATCAAAAATATGGTATACATATTGATTTATTAAACAAATACCCATATGTCTATCTGGCCATGTTCTGTAGATTTCCGACATGAAGGTTGTTTTTTTTATCCCAGTTTCTTCTTACAAGGGAGCAGCTTATTTGCTAGGCTGTAAAAAGTGGCATTACATTGAGGACATGGGGTACAAGGAGTGTTGGAAATAACTGACTTTCAATTTTCTGGCCATTAGAGCGGTTCACACCCGCTGCCAGAGTGTTATAAAGTCACCTTTCCATGTCAAGTGTACCATGTGATGCTTAGACTTATAATAATAATAACAATAATAATAATAATTGCAACAACAGTTTGTTATTGGACACAATCAATTACAGAGGGGTTATTACAAAAACTATAACTAAAACGATTTTCAGATAGTTCCCAATACATTATTCATTTTCATTTAGATTAACTTGATGTATTAAATAACTTAAAAATGAACCTTAACTAAAATAGAAGTAATGCAGATTATAATAGGATTTAAATGATTGATAGTATTTAACTACAGCATGTGTGTAAATCTAGACAATGTCGTAAGGCAATAAAGCATAATTAAAAAGCTGGAAAATGTGTCAGTTATGATTCATACAATTTAGCAATAATCCAACACAAACCATGAGAGTTTTACCAAGTCGCATTATGTCAAGCAGAAAAGAACACTACGGCTACTACTACAAAATAAATAGCTGATTTGACTAAAATAAGATAAGTATTAATGCACTAGATAGAGGATTTAAATGATCTCTTTGCGTTATAAAAGGCAGTGTTTGCTGCTGTATTACAGATCCATAAATCAAGTTGATGCATAGTCTTTGTCATACATAGTCTTGTTGAATCAAATTTATAAGGAGCCTATTTCTAACCATGTGTTATTATACTGCTCAGAGCACATGTACCATTCATCCTGTACGAAGCCATTACAAATCAACCGGTCTTTAACACCTCTCATAAACATCCTTCATACTGTGAGACAAAGAAATCCCCCCAGATCAAGTAGATATCACTAACACACAGCTCTTTACACATATCTCATGATTTATCTTAGCTATATGCATCAGGCACAACGTGCGAGTGTGATGCAGCAGCTATGTTTGGCATGCATCCTGACAATATAAAGACAATTCTCTATGTTGATACATAGAGATATATTGGCTTATGCTGGCCTATTCTTGTTCATTCCACAGGATTCACAGACAGCGTCTGCGTCATTAGTCTTTACACATCATGAACGTTAAAAATACAGGAAGGGTTTACACTCATTTCTCATTTGAGCTTGTGCTAATTCATACTGGCTTATTGACTTCAAGACACGGCAATGAATTCGAACTGCATTAGTCGTCGCATCTTGTGGCAATAAATTACATTTTGTTCCACACACAAAACTGAAGTATGATTTTTGTATAGTGCTTATTTTACTATTCTGAAATTTGACAGTCCTTTTGTCTCCTTTCATTGTTGAACGTAAAAAATAAATAAATAAATAAATACAAATCTCCTTTTGACTTCCACTGAAAAAAGTTAGTCACACAGTAGTTTCTAACAAAACAAAAGTGCGTAAATGACGAGAAAATAGTAATTTATGGGAAATTTACCTCTTTAAAGTGAACTAGAAGCTCGTGCTAGTGCTCACTAGCTCTCAGATGTCACACACCAGATCTTACAAAAACACATACAGATGGCCAATCTATCGTGTCATAATATTTAATTTACATAAAAAAGCAAAGATGATGTCAGAACTGTGATGGTTGAAGAAATCTTTCAATCTCCTCCTCAATCATCATCTCTCTCATTCAGTTCCAAGCAATCGGGACCACCCTACTTCACTGACCCCTCAATAAACTTTACCCTAGTATGACTACGCAGTGCACACAGCTCCTATGACAAATGCATGACATACACACATGCCACAGGGTTGACTGGCAGGCAGTTTCTGGCAGCACACAGGCTATCAGAGTTCACTAATGCTGGGGATCCATTTTCTGTGTGAATGCCTCAGATCGCCGTTTGTTTCTCTTGGCACAGTACCCTGTGTTCCTCTGGAACGTTCCTCGGCTGCTCTTTGATGAGAGCCCTCTCTACTTGAAGGAATAGTTCATCCAAAAATAAGCATTCTGTAATCATTTAGTCACCCTCAGGTCGTTAAAAATCTGCATGATGTTCCTTCTTATGTGGAACACAAAAAGAGACGTTTAGCAGAATCTACAAGCTATTCCCTTTTTTATCTAACAAAACTGGACTGCTGAGGTCCAAAAACAAAAAGAGCACAATAATATTAGATTAGTGAAAATGTTAAATGTCAAATGTGGCACATTAAGTGAAAAAAATCCTTTTTTCCCCCCACATAAAGCAGGCGAACATATTTTAGAGCTTGCTATTTGTGGTCATAAGAAAATAACAGTGTTAACATTTTGCTAAACGTCTCCTTTTGTGCTCTATAGAAAAAGTCGAACAAGTTCGTAAATACTGATATTTTCTTAAGCAAATCTAAAAGCTCAAATGAGCTCAAAGGCTGAATGATATTATTTTGCAATATTGGAGATGTGGACTTCAATAACGCTCACTAAATCTACACTATTGCAATGGACTGTGGCACTCCCTCTTGGATCCGACCAAGTGAGAGTGTGGTGGAGGAAATCTTAGATTACTTCAAAATGCCGGCCTTGCATTTTAAGCTTCTATATCAGATAACAGTTGGTTGCATAGATTATGGTCAATTGGGAATGTTGACAGGAAGCCAAAGTATTACACTTTCAAATGAGCTCAGAGTGAAATTCAAGACTACAATAGTGTATTATTAAGACAGTCCTGACAAACAGAAAATGCACACTGTACTTGTGAATGTACATGAGTAGAAAATGTAACGGAGACATTCACACACAAGGAGCCACTGCAATGGAAGTCACAGCTGATATATGACCTGCTGATTAAATATGGTAAATATAAGCCACTTGAGACTTTTCTTTTCCCCAAATCATTTCATCTACTGCCACCACCAGGACCGATAAAGAAAAGACCAAGTGGCACAACACAGACACATAACAGTCTGCTGTGGCACCGTCAAAACATTTGAGCTCTTAGAAATCACATAATTACAGTCAATTAATATATTTGTGTTTTGAACATTCCTCTGGGTTTGATTTACACCATTGTTTAAATATTTGGAGTTTATATGAGTAAAGGTTTTTGAAAGTTTCTTATGTGCACCAATGCTGCATTTATTTGATCAAAAATACAAAAAAATATATTGTTGCAACTTAAAATTAACATTTTATTTTTTGATACATTCAACATGTAATTTATTAATTTGAGGGCAAAACAAAATTTTCAGGGGCCATTAATCCAGTCTTCAGCCTTTAGAAATAGAAAATCCTCCAGATTAACACATTATTATTATTATTATTATTATCATTATGTTTTGTTTTTTTGTTTTTCCAAATGTAGCTTGACTCCAGGTTAAATATTTAAAACCAAGCTCTTATTTAAAGAAACTTCCCCAAAGCCTGAGATCAAAATCAGTTCTGAGAAGCAAACACATCTCCGTCAGATTGGGCAGAACAAGCAAACCTGTTGCTTAAGAAGGTGTTTTGCACTAGCTCTGCTGACTTAAGGAGAAAGGGGGTAGGTGTAGAGACAGTAAAAACAAGAGGGAGAGAAAGGTATATATTAAAAAAATAATAAAAAATAAATAAATAAATAAAGGGCAGGGATAACTGTCATGATTCCAAGCATCAGCCGTCACCACCCGCAGGTGAGTGCATCACAAGTGCCAGTGACACTGCACCTCAGCAAAAGCAACAAGGGCACACACACACAAACATACAGACAGCCATCACAGCTCGAGCGTTCCCGTTAGCAGGGGGATGTATTCTCTACATACGGTGCAGGGTGGTTTGAGGGAGCTCAGAGCTGATCACAGAGGATCCGAAAACAACATCCGTCCACTTTCACACTTCAGTGGAAGAGGTGGCCCCTCCCGGCAGGGCTGCGTAGTCTTGCCATCTGGAGAATAAATCGAGTGTGAAGTACAGTATAGTTTGGGACCAAGCTCCGTGGCGGCAGCTCAGCAGTCAGTTCATTAGTTCCAAACTTCCAGGGATTGGAGCCGGGAGGGGGGCAGTGCGGAGCGAGGCTGCCGCAGAGAGAAAGGGGAGGTGGGCAGGGAAGAAGAGGGGGGAAAGGAGCCGTTGAGTGGAATGCCCCAAACTGAGCCGCAGTCTATAGGGCATCTCTGCCACAAAACACACAAATAAACAAACTCACCCCCGGAGCGAAAAAAAGACAGGTGTAGCCATCAGCCCCTGCTGGAGGAGAGAAAAGGACGACTTCCTACCCCTCCTTATCATTAAGGACAGATATTTTTAAATACTAAGTGTGTGAGTTAAGCCTGGGTCCTGAGTAGCAGTGGCAGTCACTGAGTAGTCTGAACCGTCTGTCACATGGCACCAAGCGGACAGGACAGGGGAAAGATTGGCACTGTTTGCTATTGGGGGGGGGGCAAAACAACGACTCTTATGGCACACAGACAAGGTCCAATCATCAATTTAAAACAAAGAAACTTTCTTTAGAAAATTCCCTTTAAAGTTGTCAGAATGAAGTTCTTAGCAAAGCACATTACTAACTTAAAATTAGGTGTTGATCTATTCATGGTATGGAATTTACAAAATACCTCCATAGAACAAGATCTTTACTTAACATCCTAATGACTTTTGGCACAAAAGAAAAATGAACATTTTGATCCATACTTTGCATTTTTGGATATTGCTACAAATATACCTGTGCAACATAAGACTGGTTTCCTGCTCTAGGGTTTAATTTATCAGTGTACAACATCCACATGCCGGGTTTTGGGATTCTACTACAGTTTTTATAAAAGGACAACAATAACAATATAAAAAAGAAATAAATGACTCTAAAATGTCCCAAAATAAAAAGGAATCTCAGAAGAAACTAATTCAAGCAACCCCTGGGGCACACAAGTAGTGCTCTGCATGGAAAACTCAACCGACAATTGATTTCAGTATAGTCTGAAATTAGCATGTTGCTAAGCTAACAGCACGATACTCTAAAAAGCATATAATACACAAATATTGGTTACAAATACATCCAAAGAAAGTTTAGTATTATTTTTTTAATGTAGGTTCTAAAACAGAACATGTGCATTTAATAAAAAAAATATATATTTTTTTAAATGTAAATAAAAACAACCTAATAAAGCCTTAAATGTACAATGCATTATGAAAGGGTATAATGCATTATAAGCATTCAGAATGTCAATCGCAATACATTATATCTTGTTGGAAATATTATAACCAAATTTATAAAACATAGCGTAACAATGAATTGATAAGTGTTATAACCTGTGGTTACAATTATCTAGAAGATTGTACAATAAGTTGAAATACAAGGCATAGTTAATGCATCAATACTTTTGAAATGCATAACACTTAAAGGATTTAAGTAATGTGTGTACAAAATATTTTGAGGAATGTTGGAATCCAAACAAATGAAAAAAAGGAAGTCACAAGAAAGTCAGTCATACAAGTTTGGAACGACGTGAGGCTAAGTTAATGGTAACTAAAGTAAAGCGTCACCAATATTGCTATTGCTATTACATTACCCTCTAGTTATTATTACCTATTCCATCTCCCTGCCCTTTCTAACAAATATTTAATATAAGATTCTACCAATGATCAGCTATACAAAATGAAGTAATTTGAATAATGACACAATCTGAATGCATTTGAGCGATGAAGTATTACAGGAACACCTTGGTTAAATCAGTGCCTCGATGAAGTCCTCAGAACCTGTGCATGTGTACAGTTTGCATTCCTTTTCAGTCTTCCTCAACAGCCCATAAAAGAGTAACTGAGCTGCGGGAGTAGTTTCATTTAGTAGCACGAAAAATAAAACATCTATCTATAGGTATACAGAAACCCCCATGGATTTCCAATTGCCAGGATGGGGAAAACAGCTGAGAGTGTGGGAAGTGAAAGAGCGGGTGCAGAGGAGCGAAGTGTGTTTTATTATTGAGTTAATAACTCATTTTTACATTACGCAGTTGCGTGCTAGCAAATAAATAATGGATCACAGCTTTCCCCATACCATGCCAGGCTCTTTAAAGTTAACATATGGTCTTTAAAATTGACTGCGTCTTGTACGAAGGATTGTAAGTGCTTGTAGTCTTGACAGATTTATACCATCAAAAAGCTGAGGAGAAATGGGATTATTTCTCAGGCTCTTCTCGAAGTACATTGTCATTTTTCGAGAGTGAGTTATTAGCATTTTTATGTAGGAGACTACAGAGAGCGTTAATTCTATCAGCTCTGACAGGAACATGAGCTAGCGAAAAGAAACCCGCTCAGCTCAGAGAGGGGACCGGAGACCCTTCTCTAATGTCATTTTCTCCCCTCTCAGATCACCTAGCATTAATATTCCTCAACAAAATAATCCTATCCGGGCTGAACCTGACAGAAGAACCGAATTTTGGCTCAGCAATCTTAGCGTTTTATACTACTCACTTAAGAACAACATTAATATTTATATATGCCATTATGCTGAGGTCTTACATGGTAACAATTCCTTAATGTTTTTATCCTTTGAGCACACTTAAAAGCCATCAAAGATGAATCAAGTTGTAACTAAAGCTCTGAAATGACACAAAAGACCTGAAAGCATTAAGCTAGCTTTAGTCCAGCTTTAGTGGATACTTTCTTAATACTTTTTCCCCCACTCAGCTGTGATAAAGAAATTAGTGGGTGTTGGAAAACATTGGGAACCATCACCTTTTTTCAGGGGTCAGTGTTTAGGCTGCCTGTCAAACTTTTTCCCACTCAAGCAGGAATAGCCTCTGGCCATATCAATCATCTTTATTAACATGACTTAAAAACCTTTGTTAGCTGACTCCTTTCCACCGGTTCTCTTTTTAGCTCCAGCTCCAATCACAATTTCATGGAGAAGTAAACAGGGCCAATTGGCTGGCTGTGTGGGCGGGTCGAGAATGCTTTTAACCTGCAGCATCTGCTGAAGTCCTGCTGTTTGCTCAGTGTGAAGTGGGCACCTTGTTTCAAGTGAATGTGATAGGGGGGCATTTTTGCCTTTATTGGCACATAATGGGACGGAAATGTGCTTGTTTTAAGCATTGGGCTTAGGTAGCTTTCTTTGGAGTGATTAAGGATCAGCACCTGGCTAAAAGAGATCTTTAAATGATGAGGATTTTGTGATTATGCCTCACAGAGTCAGGTGTTGGGTGAAGAATGAGAGGTAAGGGCGTTCAGTACCTTCTTGTTGAGGGCGACTCCATCCTCACAGTCGAAAACAGCGCAGTCCACGTCCAGAGAAGTCAGTTTCCGTAGTTTTCTTTCGTCGTTGCCGGGAACGTACAGCACGGCACGGCGTGGTATGTACTTCAGAGAGGTGCCAGGAGTATGATGGGAACGCTGGCTGGACTGACACCAGGGAACCGCAGATAAAAGTAGACGACTTATCCTCCTGAGGAAATGTTAACATTTATCATAAACATTTTAACATAGGTCAATTACATTTTCTGTCCCATATTAATTTACATGAAATATGCAGTTCATATACACAATCACTTGAAGACACCTTGTCTGTGATATAATTCATTAATTGTTTCCCCTATTTACTGTCTGAATATAAAAGTCTAATTTAAAAAAATAAATTCTTGGGGGGAAAAAACACTTTGGCATAATGTTTTTTCTTAAAGAAAGTACTGTGTATTATTATTTTTAAAACAGTCTGCCACCCTATTAAAAAATTAAACAGGAAATGATATACAGAGGGTACCTGCAGACCCTCATGACTGTGTGGCAAGGTCAGTAAGTTTCTTAAAATATCAGAAAATTTGATGTTTTATGACAAGGCAATGTTAGTTCAATTGTTGTTACTGTACAAAAAAAATATTTAATTTTTGATTAAAAAAAATTATAATAATAGTGTTGCATGCATTTTAGTTGTCAGTCAACAGCATTTCAAAACCACCTTGAATACAAAAAGTAACATTTCTAAGAAGACATTATATTCTGTGTTTTAAACTAAAATACTGTGATTTGTGAGGTGTTGGTTTTTAGATCTGTTGTGAACTGTCTTTATGCCTGCACACATGTAACAAACCTCTGGCTAATCTCATGTACTTAGCCTGAACTTCAATTTCCCTTCCAAATCTTTACAAACTGAAGAAACAAGGTTTGTTTTCCTTTCAGTCCTCTAATGGGTAAGCACTGCTGACCCGAGGCTGTTATCTCCGACAACATCAGAGCAAACGCTTCTTCTCTAATGCTAATTCACAATGGCTTAGCAAGCACAGCTGAATAAATCTATTTAGGGCCAAGCCAGTATGATGTGAAAGAGACTTGGGAGAGATTACATACCCCAACACAACTAAGTGGAGACAAGACCACAAATCTGTCTGGTAAATGAGTTCTAGAAGCTGTCAGATTTCTGTTCCCCTGTGTCAGGGCTAATAGAGGTGTGCGTTTATGGCTTAATTTCCGCATTTTATCACACACTAATAACCACTGTTATGGCTCAGACACGTTTTAATTGTTTTTTCGGTATGTCGGGGTGTTCAAACAATTAGCGTTAATAAATGCAGCAAATAATTGGTATCACATACAACTAATTACAGCCGGGAACAGTCTTCGCCTGTCGGTTCCTTGCGATTGCACATGAAGGGACCGTATTAGTTGACTGTATTCCTTTCCGCCCTGACAAAAAGAAGGGGGTAGCATAGTGCTTAAAGGGGGGAGTGAAGGGGTGAAGTATTCTCTTTTTGCTCTTTGTTGTCAAAAGCAGCTAAAGTCACTTCAATAACCACTTAATCCAATCCTTCATGCTTACAATTGCCCTCAAGAACCAAGCAAGCATATTCTTGACTGAGATGATGCAGCTATACCAGGCAATTAAAAGCAATTCAGGTAGTTATGGCTGCGAGCACTTTGCAGGCCTATGTACACAGAGTCTCGGCAGGGATTCGCAATACTATAGAGTTCGGATTTGGTCAGTGGCACTAGCTCAACAAGGGGAAGGAGGAGGAGGAGATATGCAAAACCACTCTCAATGCAGATGGAGAGAGAGGGGGGAGGAACTTGCTATTACTCAAGACCCCCAAACCTTACAGTGCCCGGATTGGCAATAAAGAATACAAACAGCGAAATTGGATAGAACAATCACGGAGGAGGCTGAGGGCATTACGCATGTGTGTGTGCAGGGGGTTGGCGAAGAAATGGGTACGGCAAAAGGGGGAGGGAGGATCTAAATTAAATCTTCTACATTCAATGCATACTGCTGCAGGGTGAAAATGTTAAAAAGCCATTTTAAGTGAGCACTTGAAAAAGAAATAAATTATCTTGTAAGTAAGAGGCTTACAAAATGATGGCACTCGTAATTAAAGAATAGATTTCATAAAGGGAGCCATTGGGGAAGAGAGGGGTTTCCTTGATGGATCTTTATCAGAGAGAGAAAGAGAGCGGGAGCAGATCGCTTGACGGAGGTACAAGGGTCTAATAGAAAAACGCCATTCAGAGCTGCTTTCCCTCTATGCCTTTTTAAACACAGTAGGGGTTTCACTTTGCTGCAACCTAGCTGCCACGGGGAAAGAGAGGAGTTTGCTTTGTTTAGTTGTTACTCTCTCTTTTATGTTTGAAGGAGATAGAGGAGGGAAAGACAAGTCGCTAAATTCAGGAAAGGGTTTTTTTGGTGTTCTCCGAGGGTGGCGTTTTGAAAAGCAAGCGGCTAGCCTCTAACGTGAGAGAGCGTGATGATGTGTGCAGCAGGGGAGGACGCTGGCTGTGTGTTCATGGGCTGTAGACACACACACGTCCATGTCATGGTCATAATAATACATGCATAACCATTAGGCTTCTAATAAAAGATTTCATACAAACAGCACGACAATGCACATATGAACAGATGAACATGTCTGAAGAAAAAATGTGTATCTCGAGGTCTCTTTCCTCTTATCAATTTTAAAGAAAATGTGCACAGAAAATAAAAAGTCGCTTTATTTTAAGGTGTCCTAGTTACAGTACAATTATATTTAAGTACTGAGTGATATTAATTAACTAAATGTGGTTATGGTTAGAATTAGGGTTTGGTTTAGGGTTACTTAATTATGCAGATAAGTAATAAGTAAATGTAACGTGTAACAAGGACACCTTAAAGTAAAAAAAAAAAAAGAGTCGGCCATCATTTACTCACCCAAGTCATTCCAAATGTGTATGACTGACTTTCTTCAAAGAAAATAATATGGTTTTTTTAAATGTGATATTGTTTATCCATTCAATTCAATTAAATGGCAACCAATGTCATTTTTGGGGGCCCTAATGTTATGTTTTGCATAAGAAAGTATATCTCACAGGTAAAATATGTAAAATATGACAGAATATTTTTTGTTTTGGAGACTATTTACCATGTTGGTAAAAATAGAAAAGTAATGGTTTTATAATATAAATTGGGTAATAAACATAGAAAACCCTATTTTAATTAGTTAAGTTAGTGGTTCGAAGTCCACTTAGCACATTTCAAATCCATTTCATTTTAAGGGCTCTTTCTTCAGCACATAGTATTATAATTCATTCTGACTTGGGAATTTAATTCTCAGGTGGAGGAACTGATTGACAGGGACCAACCAAAGGGAAAAAAATTATAAATGTCTGCATTATTCGAATGAGGTTCTTATTCACACAGATACTGTACTCTGAACAACATCACACACACACACAAAAAAAATACACCTTGTCTTTTCTTTACATAAAATGATTGCAAACTAAATGTTTTTCCTCATGGCTAAATGTTTTTCCTCAGTACAATACAGTGTACTGATGCTATATAATAGCATTGCAAACACTGCAGATGTATTTAGTATTAGCTTATGCAGTAGTTGCAATGTTGGCTTACTTAGCAATGAAAGTCATAAAACTTTGTGGCATACCACTCTCACATTATAAACCAACCGGAATCCTGTTTAACAATGGCTAATGAGATTTTTATACCAACTTTCAACATACTAATTCATTCACGAAAGTGACTGCAGGAAAATGAGCTTATCTCCCAGTGATTTATTTGATTACCTGATTTGCCCACTTCTCATTTGGGTCCACGCTTAGCTAAGAAAACCCTGAAATTAATACGCGCAAGAGTAGCTCAAGTGGCCAATATTAAGTGTACAATAATTCACATAAAAAGCAACACAGACCATGGGCAATAAAAACAAGAAGCAATAAATGTTATTACGGCACTACGGCAGCTCTGGAACCATTTGGAGAGGGCCGGCCTTCCCGGCCAGATCCGTACAGAGCTTCCGAGATACGCAATCTGGACTGTTTTATTGTTACATCTGTCCAGCATTTTTCCCTGTCATTAAACTATGATATACATTTTATAAGTTCAGCAATCCCTGATGTAGACAACATTTCTGCAGTCCTCACTTTTCTGGACTTGAAAGCCTAAGATAACAGGGTGGTTAGCTTAGCAGTTAGTGGATTTACTGGTGAGAGTTCTAAGGTTTCTGGTCTTTGCTGCTTTTATATGCTTCTAGACAGGCCTGGTCCTCATTAAATGTAAGTCTGGCTTCCCTATATAAGAGGACCAAGAGAGAACACAAAAAACCTCTGGTGGTTTTGTTGGACATCGATTTTGCTCAGCTGTAGCTCCATTACTGCCCTACCAAGCTGCAGTGTTGCATCTAAAAAAGAAATGGTGATCATTAGCATTTGTCAGATGTTCTTATTTAATCTCAGATGTTCTTCTATACTTGAGATTAGACCCCCAAGTAGGAGGTCTGAGAACGTATGGGGTCGTACACCATCACTTTCAAAATGCCAGCTTACCAGGAGACATGATGTGAAGATTTACTGCGTGACTTTAACGTTGACATAAGTAGCTATTATAATTTCTCATAATGATACTGTAAGCTAGCCACACAAACTAAGAATGCACTCGGTTAACCGCCCACTGTGTTCTCTCTGGCTAAAAACATGTTGGTGACATTTTAAATAATAAGTGCACCAGTCCTATGATGCAACTTGCATCTGCATTTTATGATAAAACAAAAAGACCAACATTTCATCTTAACTTGCGCTGACGAAACAACCAATAGGCCAAATTTTCTTGAAAACCCCACTTTATAGGGGCTGTGAAATCAAATGAAGGCTGTAAAAAAACATAACAGTAATTTCCAGACAAAATAAACAAAGAATTCTCTTCATACAGCTTCTTCTTTCATACAGCATCAAATTTCAGCCTTTGAACCCCTGTGTTTCATGTATTCATAAACAGCCCCGGACACGGCACCATGGATAAATATGTTGTCCAATTTATCCCCCCCCCCGCCCCCCCTCTTCCCCATCAGATATAAGCACTGTCAACCGCAGCTCTTTCAATATGCAGATTTCACAATTATTTCCAGCGTCTGGCCGCAACAGCAGTAGCTGTGTCTAAAATGCACAAAATTAAAGATTTGTGTTTCTACTCTGCGATAATCAGCATCTTTTTAATATGCAAACTATTTCCAGGAACTGTCGTGTTTGGGCTTTTAAATTAAATTTAAGGGGATGGGAGGGAGTGGATGAAACAGAAGGTTAAAAAAAAACAAAACAACAAAAACAAATCAATGCCGTGATGCATAAACATGAAATAAGTTCGGAAGAAGGTGGAGAAATAAACGGTCAAGGAGTCATCAATATTTATCCCATTTCCAGGCCTTGTCTTGCCCTCCCACCTCCTCCTGGCACCAGGCTAAAACAATCCCAATAAAAGCTGCTTCTCAGCATGGGATCAGTCTTGTTTTCCAGTCCGAACACACAAGGTGCCGTTGCAAAAATATGTGGCCAAATTAACTGTGGGGCACTAATGATAGTCAGAGAGGCAAAGTGAAACTTTCTTCTTTCTTTTGCCACCTTCCCTCCCATTCCAATCCCTCTCTGGGTTGACAGACACATCTGATCCTCTCGTAACAGGATCAGCTGGTGGCTGGTGACCCTGGCAACAGTATCCTAGAAGTTGCATGTTCTCTGCTCTTCCATCATTCCCCTTGCCGCTGCCTCATTAGAGTGGATTTTACGCCCTAATCTGCACAAAGAGGGTGAAGTCATAGCAGTTATGTGCACTGGCCTACGCATCTACCTGTAATCCTTGTGGAATAGGGTATCTCGCTCTCTCGCTCTCTCTCTTTCGCAAAGCTGCACACACACAATGGCTAACAAACCCGCATACTCTAAGCTCCAATTCTTCTCCACACAAAGGCTCAGACTACAGACGGCTCAGCTGTCAAGCATCAGAGTGTTTTTGTTTCCAGGACCAAAGACTCATGACTGCCTGCCTTCAGCACGAGGAACGTCTATATCCAATTCATCACACCAAAGCAAAATAATAACAGAGCGACCTGTTGTCGAAAGTTACCGGGCCCTGAAAGAACTTCTGCAGATGTTTGTGCTAATAGCCATCATAAAAACCAAAGTTTCAATTCGTGCCAATAAGAGAAACCAACCATTCTGTTCGATTGTTATCCACAGCGGGAACAACACTGCAAATTTTCCCATTAATTTTTCTTTAGAAATAATTGAGAAGGGTCCATCAAAAGGGGAGCAAGCGATGGGTGTGGGGAGGGCAACGGGGTTAGCTTTTAACTTAGCATTTTTATTGACTCCGGGAAAACAAAATAAGGGATCCTACTAAGAGTGTGCAGTCGGCAATAGCCATTCAGGCCTTTGGAGCTCCATTGTAGCACTTTGAAGGGTTTGAAAGGAATCCCCACTGGTGAAAATCCAGTGGAACATCTCCACAACAGAGCACAACTGTTCCCTTCGGCTTGAATGGGAGGGACATAAAAGGGGAGATGGACTTCTGAGGTACAGCCAGAAACAAAGGCAACAAAAGTGCTGATCATGAGGGAAAGACACAACTCGTTGCGGCAGAGGGGCATGGAGAAAAGGAGCTTTAGACAATGGCACTCACGGCCAAGTGACACACTGAAGAACCCGAAAAATCTACACAAGAAGTGCTTCCCTCCCCACTTCACAAAAAAACCCACAAGGAACTGCTGGACGGCTGAGGGGCCAGATTGTTCCAGAAGAGTGAAACAACGGCAGACTGACAGCAAAGTGTAGCCAGAAAAGCAACAGTCAGAGAATCTGACAGGAAGAGACCCAAAAAGATAGGGGCTTGTTGTATTTAGGGAAAGACGAGAAAAAATATTCAGGAAGAAAGAGACAGAATAAGAGGGAGGAAGTCACTCCTGTCTCTCTAGGCACTTTAAATCTCTGATGCATTCCCACAGTGTGAGCTCTGCCACAGCGCCACTATCCCTGACGCTCCACTCTGTTCTTTTCCAGGACTTTTGAAGTGCCTCTTTGTGCATCAACACAATTAGCTTTTAACCCCCGGAGAAACATTCATCCCCACCCACTCGCCTATTCAACATGTGGACGACTCTTAAAGAGCTGATCGCCTTCATCTTGTCCTGATAAAAAGGCCCTTGTGACTCCACACATAAATAAATAAGTCTCATCTATAATTATCATGCCCTCCACTAACATTTCCCCTGCTTATTCCTGACACTTTGTTGGAACAGAAGATTCTTTTACCGGAACCAGCGTGCGTTGTCCATTTTAATGGGTGGCAGGGCTTCATTTACAGTTAAATCGTGTCACCTTCAAGACTGAGAGCATCTGAACACAAGCCGGCGAGGAGGAGTGGGGGGAGTGATTTGTTTGACATGTTTTTATAAAATCTCTCCAAACGAAGGCCGCCTCCCCTTCGCACAGGGTCATTTGCATGCTCTAACACACAGCCCAAGCCTTAAAGATTAACGCTGATATGCATACAGAAAGAACAAATTTTGAGATATGCATAACGTGGTTTGAAATGTTCTGCGCGTGCCTGTCCTTAGAGCTTGTGATATGCAAATAAATCTACTTTATCTGAAACTTGTAAAGAAACACAGAGTGATAGGTAACCTAAAAACCAACATTCTGTCATTATTTACTCACCCTCATGTCAGTCCAATCTGTATGACTGACTTTCTTCTGTGCAACACAAAAGAAGATATTTTGAAACATGTCTCAATGTCCTGGTCTATTAATATGAAAAGAGAGGCCCAAACCAGAAAACTGGGTAAAGGGGTGTTTTCCTGCCAGTTTTATCATCTAATCATAGAGATACCACCCTAATAATAAGCCTTGCCTTAGCAAGCATCAGAAACTAGAAAATTAATCAAACTGTCACTTATGCTTACAGAAAAAAAGATCTACCATTTCCCCCTGGCTCTCGATGACAGACAGCTACCCAACTTGCACATTCCCAGTCAAAGGTCCTGGCAATCGAGGCATGTACTGCCCCGCTCAAACCAAGAGGAGCCTACTTTTAACCCACGACTCTTTCTTTTCCTTTCACTTTAGCTGATTAATGGATCAACGCTGTAATTGATTAGTGGCAAGGTGTGAATTTAACCAGAGTTCAGCAGCAATAATGGTCTCTTGACAATAGCAGTCGGCGTAAAATGTAAAATGATAGCCTGCAGCCTGATGGCCATCAAAGGAGAGCAGCCCACATAAAGAGGCCGGCTATTCTCTGGAGCGCTGAATTTCTTTGGGCTCTTTTCTCTTGGTAATGCTGTCAGTTTAACTGACAGGAACCATTATGGACGGTGCTTGTCAACTCACCTTCATAAAACAAGCTGTAAAACAGCAAATAACAGGCTTATATGGCTTCATTATCTGAGGCACTCTAAATCACAGTGGAGGCGCTGAATTCTCGTGCGTGTGGGTGCGTGTACCATCCCTTCAGTTCATCCCTCAACTGAGAAGGCAGACAGGGTTTTTTCAGAGAGTAAAAAGAGGGAGAAAGAAGTTGAGCAGGTCAGTCTCTTCTTCAAGCGTTAACAAACCTCATGCTTTTCATCAGCTACAACGGTGAAAGAAGCCCCTCGCCATGTTCACCAATCATTATCCAACACTTTATTAATTAGTCCACATCCACTCGCCTATAGTTCCAAACCGATGTGATCAGGGGCATCCAATGTTACGATAAAATGTCCTCACAGTTGGACACCGCTTAAGTGAAGAGGGAAAGAAAATGGAGAGAAAGAGAGAGAGAGATCGCGAGACAAAGACAGAAAGGGAGAGAGAAAACATTGTGTTAATAAAAGTACTGGCCCAGTGAAATTATTTAAGAGGTAGCGCCACAGAACGGGGTGGTCGAGGCACAGATGGAGACTGCATCTGGGAGTAGAAACCTTTTGCCACTGCAGCACGCTTGACGAGCAATCGGTTTTATTTATTTCATGCAAATAGATCTGGGCCTTTCACTAACCTGACAGCGGGGGCTGCGAGGTGTCGAGCTGTTTGAGGCCCTGAGCGTCTCTGAGGCGGCTCGCTGAGGTGCTGCAGGGAAATACTGAGCAATAGGTGGAGGCCAGACTGTCATGATATCAGATTTTCATTACATGACTACATGATTTCACTACAAAAGAATTCAGGAAAATGGTATTAATCCCAACATGTATAGACACTTTGATGGAAACAAACAACAACAATATTGTTATGAGTGAAACTAATTTTTAACTCATGAATCACACTCCAGTTTTTTAATAAATGGCACAAAATAACTCAACTAAAACACACTTCATTCAAGTGTGGGTAGACTGTTTGCTCTTTATTTAGCAGACTTAGCAAACGTCATCTGCTCTGACATCATTTTATGTGGCCAAAGTGGCATCCTACGTCAGGGCTTCTCAATCCTGGTCCTGGAGGTCCACTGTCCTGCAAAGTTTTGCTCCAACCTTGATTAAACTCACCTGC
>JAUMHQ010000315.1:2310502-2320969 GCA_032361165.1 Enteromius paludinosus | reverse complement strand
TTAATATAAACATAATAAACAAACACAGCATAAACGCATATATATTGTAAAGAAAAACTTTTATTTTGGATGTGATTCATCGAGATGAATCATTTGACAGCACAAATATATATATATATATATTCAGATACTTATAATATATAATATCAAATATGCATTTGTGAATATTAATATAAAGACTTATGTATACATATTATGTATGTATACTTATTAGAGGTAACACTTTATTTTGATGTTGCCTTTTGAATGTTCTGTGAAGTAAAGTTGCACCTGCATGTGAACTAACTCTCATTCGATTATTAGTAGACTGTTTGCTTTATTTGTGCTAAGTCTTTATTGTGATAGTTTCCCAACAGATATTCTACTGACTATAACAAACTTTGCAAGTACGTCAAATTATTTCAACCTTAACAGTCAACTAATACTCTACTAACACTCAAATTAGAGTTAGTAGACATATAGGTGGCAACATGACTTGTGTATTTATTTATTAATTTATTATTATTTTTCTGATTTTTATTAATATTATGTGTAATCATGTGTAATATTTTAATGAATTGTATGCATATTGTTCTGTGGAGCTTTTGCATGAACCTGTTCTGAGGAATAATTAGTGAATGAGCCCCATTGACATTTTGTTGCATTGTAACTTAAAGGCATGTATTACAAGAACTAAAGTGCATATAACTCAAAATCACTACCATGCTATGTTTACACATTGACTAGCCCATGAGCTGACTGCTGTACCGTATCAGTCTCTAGCCTGGCTGCTACCCTCACAGAGCAGGCCGCTGAAAGTGATTCCCAATTGTTGTGATGACATGTCTGAGAGCAGGGCAGACTATTGATACTATAAAAAAAACATGTTGCAAGGGCTAGCATATGGCAGATTGCTTTCTCCAAGCCTGTTTTAGATCAGTATAAGTACAGACAGGGGCCACGGACTTTGCACTGGGGACTGGAATGAGAAATAAGCATTTCCGGCCGTATTCAGCTGGCCGCAGAAACAATTTGCTGTGGGGAAAATGGGATAAATGGAGTTCCCTAGCAGATAGCAGGCTAAAAAAAGGGCTAAAAAATCTTTTAGGGAATTAGGTGAATTGAACAGCCAAATTATCCCAAAACGGAAAGCTGATTGTGACTCAGGTTTAAAACCATGAGACAATAACAACAGATGAAGATGTCTAATCAGGACATATCACTGAAATGTGACATTAGCTGCCAGTTAAAAGTATCAAATTGCTCGTCACTATTTTAGACACCTTAACTGTGATGCCTAACTAAGCTACCTGGACAGCAGGATGGTTCTCTGAAAATGTCAGGCTTCCAGAGAACTGCGCGGAATGTGTGTTGACATCATATCCAGTGAAGAGGAACTCAACATGGGAGTGCCCCTGTGTTTCAGCCATAAATAACTAGAGGTTGAGATACAGCATCTATATTAGAGTGGTTAAGCTAGGGAGGTGTCACGTGGACATGCTTTGGTGTGCACAGCATGAAGATATTAGAACAGGTGCAATACACCAGCATGTAAAATATGATGACAACGATCATTGCTAACAGGTCAGTTACTATAAAATCTTGTTCACCATCTCATGCAGGTAAGATGCACTTTAAAGGTATACTTTAATTTATAATGTATATATAAAAAAACAAAGAAAATCCTTTTGAAAAGGTTTAAAATCATGGACAGACGCATAACGTAAAACATAATTGTATAAATAAAATAAAAAAACTATAAACATACACAGTACGCACAAATATATTATGTAAACAAAAACTTTTATTTTAGATGTGATTCATCACAATTAATCGTTTGAAAGCACTACAGTAGAATTTGAATACTAATAAAGCACAAAAATGTTATATCATTTACAAAAAATATATATATATATATTTGCAATATAAATAAATAATTAAGCATAAAATAATTTGCAAATGTTTAAAATGACATAAGATGTAGTCTCTTATTATATCTGTGGCTTACTAATAGTTGCATTATTTAATGTAATTATTACTAAATAGATAAAATCACATGACTGACCAATATTAATTATTTGGTACTAGTCATTTCACTTTTTTGTATTTATTTAATCAGTGGTGTATTCACTAATTAACATAAACTCAATGCAAATGTGCCAGATTTAGTCAAGCTGGCAAGTTTTTATTTTTTTTATTTTTTGTTCAAATAAAAATAGAGAGAGAGAGAGAGAGAGAGAGAGAGAGAGAGAGAGAGAGAGAGAAACACAAATTAAAATCAATAAGACCTATAAATCTTTTAAATAATCATTACTTATGGTTGACTGCAAAAAAAAAAAAAAGAATTTTTCTGAAAGAACGAAAAAAACTACTGCTGTTGCGTTATGCTGCCACTGAGTGTCGGTATAAAACGAACCAGTGCGACAAAAAACGAGAAAGTTATCAATGCAAGCGCCTCGTCTTAATTATCAAGCACTCTCTGTTGTAAAAGTTTTCACATCAATTCGTATAAAGGAATGCGCTCTCTTTGAGAACGTCGCCACTGTAGCCAGTGAACACAAAGCAATAAGACTCGGGCTTGATCTTGCTACGAGCTACGAGAGGCTGTTTTCTCCACTTGAGCGGAGCTGATTGGAGGTGGAGGATTCACAACGCTGGGGCTGATTTCCATAAGAAGGGGAGGACGGGATCTTAATGGGGGTCAGTGACAGGGCCGGAGTCTGAATTGGCAGGGGTGCATCAATTAGTGCGCGGGCAAAGCTCAGGCTAACGATAAGGTGAGTGGATGGTAGAGAGGGGTAATCTTCATTAGAAGCACATGAAAAATATTACAGGCTCACAAAGAGGAAGCAAATGAGAGTGTGGCAAAGGGCATGATAAAATCATCCTCGTTCCTCACAGGCTCATTTCAGCACGTTACTAGCGTTGTGGTGTAGGGTTTAGCATCCAAAACTTCGAAGGGACTTTTTAATTAGGTAATACTTTTGTTTTACACAACCAGGCATGAGTTCTACAAATAAATTTAGAATCTCTCAAAATAGAAATATGATTCTGCGGATAGTTAAACATTAGCATGACTCACTCAGTGGAAAATCTCAAGCTATTAATGAACATCCAGAAGAATATTAACACAAGCTTTTACAGAGAAAAAACATGTAACCGATTGTTGTATTTCTGTCTATGAGGCGTTCTGGATGATTTCTCTCCAGAATTCGTCACGATTAAACAATTTCCACTAAACAAGCTGTGTGGGGGTTTTTTTCTTGTTGAAGAAAAATAATCAAACGCAACCGTCATCAGCTTGTTTTGATAATGCTGATAAAAGAAAAGCGTGCTGTTTACCGTGCACCAAGGCCTTTGATATTCAATGGCTTTGCCTTAATAAGGCAAGACATTAGTGTACACGTGTAAAGTGCGTTTATAAACGTGCGAGAGGAGAGACGAGCTCAGAAGCAGAAAGGAATTTGATTACACCGTGTCCACCTATCCAAATGAACCCCATCATGTGAACATTGTGCAACCAAGCAGACATGCAGCTCCAAAGATCATCCAGGCAGCTGTATAGCATTTAAGTGCATATTGAGAAAAAAACTATCTGCCCTATTGAACAGTTTCGTCCCCACAGGGCAAACAAGCATGGCACATTCTCCAGGAATTACAGTTGTCTCCTGTTTAAAAGGGTTAGGGGGAAAAAAAAAACATCACATTTCATGAGCCCCTAAACCTGTAAACAAAATCTTTGGAGCAGATAAATTTGAAACGCCACAATGCAATTAAAGCCCAATTCGATTTGAGCATGCACAGTCCATCTGTCAAAGGAAACTGAAGCGGAGGAGATCCGTTATTAGTGAATTCCTGCTTGAATTTTCTGAAGCCTGTTCTCACAGATGCAAACTAGCAATCGAATTATCCGCCAAGCTAAGGTGCTGTAACACTAGCTAGCTTCGCCAAGTATGTCATCATCCCAAAAAAGTTCTTTGTGCAAACTTTTCCCATTAATTATTACATCTTTGGAGATTTGATTCTTCATGCTCTGGGGAATCATTGTGATGTTCTTGGTTTAGCTGAAATATAAATGTCTCCTATAATCCTATTTGTCCACTTTAGAATCGGGAAGATAAAAATCTTTATTATCTAGGGGGAGGGTTCAAGGGACCCCAGCTCAGTGCTTTCAGCTTGAAATGCTATCATCTTCAAAGGTAGAAGAGGATGTCGATTTAAAATCAGAAATGTATCAGGGATCTCTACGCTCCTTAAAGTACAATACATCTCCGCTGATTAAAATACATCAAAGCCTCGTCATTCGTTCCTCTGAGCAATAAGGGTGGATTTTAATTGCAAAATGTTAAACCTCACAATTAAAGGCTTTGTGCTTCTTAAAGCTAGCCCAAACAGACACCGAGAGAGCAGCATACAAATGAGCCGGTGAGAGGAAGAGAGGAGAATTAAATGATAGCATTAAAAGCGGCCTGTTAAATGATAACGCCGTAGAAGACCAATCACGGCGCGCACCGATAATGCTACAGTGAAATATGTCAACAGATTGCACTTTCACGAGCTATCATTTTTCTCCTAAATTAAAGGCGTCCCTTTAAAGGAAAATACATGCTCAAGTGGCTAAAACAGGTGCCTGTTTGCAAGAACACTAGCGTGCCTTCCAACGATAAGACGCTCGACATGATGCGAGCCTGCTATAAAACAGGTAACACTCTGCCAATGCAAACAGTTACTCAATTTACAGCCTACAGCCATGAAAAAGAGCTATAAAGTTGTTACCGGATTGCTGCCATCAGATTATAGGCCCACAATGCAAAACCTACCAGCCAAAAATCTTATTTAGGATTTATGACAAAGTAAAACTGTGAACCACAAAGTTATACGCCTGCTAAATTGATGCAACCCAACCACGTGCACAAAGACAAAATGTAACTATTTAAGGGAGCATCGTGCAACTATTCTTTTATTTTAATTTTGGGAAGATTGCATTTAGAACTTCAGAAATTCTTCACTTGAAAGGATGGTTGGTTACTATTTACTGAGCATTTTTTTTATTTTTTAAAATTGATTAAGCAAACTTGGCTCAAAAAATGGCATGATGGGTACCGTTGGCCACTAAAGAAATAATGACCAAAACACAAATGTAAACGTAAACTTTTTGTACAACACATAATTAAGAGGAGGAATTAGCTGGCCCATTAATAAAATAAAATGAAATCAAATTAATTCGAACAATGACAAATGACTACCTATGAATTCCCTGCAAAAACATCATGCAGCATTAATTAAAAGCCTGTGATAGACACGGCATGCTTCTAACAGACCTATCAACAATGAAATTAGGATTTGCTGGCAAAAGAGCATTCCAGGGTCCCTCCGAGGGACTAATGAAAAACACTTTCATGGCTGGCCCATCAAAAAAGCCAGGCTAGAGGAGAGCGGAGCAGCGTAGAGCTCCAGCAGCAGGATGTCATACGAGGGTCTGAAACGTGCGACCTCTCATTTCATCCTTTAATAAAGTCGCACGCAGGTGGCCTTGATGCCTTACAGTTGCCTGGGGCTCCCGAGCGCTAAACAGTAGCTCGGCTGAACGCCATTACCCTCCATCCCTCTCTTCCCCGGCATTAAAACCTGCATGCTTTGTTTTCCATTCCATGTCACAATTTGAAAGTCTGTTATCAAGATCAAAACGCTCCTTAATCTCAGTTGGGGAAACTTGTTCCATTGCCTCACTGATTGACTTGAAGAGCACTCTAACGGCAATTGTGAAATGATGAGGTGAGGAAATAACTCAACTAAGACCAAAACTGTGATCGGTTTGAGGTTAAAGCATTGGGGAAGTCTAGGGTAGGACAACTTGGTTGGAATGTTGCAATCCTTGCCTGTTTAACATGAACCCAAATCCTAAATCAAAATCAACAACAACAAAGTAAGTCCCAAATATGGCCTTGGTGCTTAAATGCTATATACTTGCAGCTGACAGACTGCAGAGAAACTAGCCTAGAGGTGGTCATTTTTCAACTTGCTACGCTAATTCAAACACAAACACGGAGAGAGGCCTGGGATTTCATTGTGCAAAAGATCTGCGTGTCAAACTTTCATAACTTCCTGTGTGAAAAGGGCCCGTTGGCCAAGAAGCCAGAAAAACATTCAAGTTATCAGAATTTCTGTAGGCCGTTTCTTTAATTAGCGCTTACCATTTGCGTTCAGATAATGCCAGGATTGATGCACTTCGTCTTGGAAGGACAGTGGAAAGTTAAATAAAGTTCTCCTCTGGCTCTGCGCTGTTCCAGTAGACAGAATAAATGCTTATATTGACAGATGAAAAGATACCTGTCTGGTTTACTGCTCATTCCGACAGTAACTTAACACAGGCTCACACCCACGCATCTGTCAAATCGAGGCTTTATGCTGTAATTGCAGAAGAAGGAAACTACATTTTTCAAACAGTTCTAACAGACGGCAAATTGCGTTTATTCCGCAACGTGGATGCAGCTTCAACAGTTTCCTGCCTTTGATTTATGCGTCCAGGTCTTTCATAACTTTCGAATTCATCAAGGTGGCTTTCATACGGAAACCGAGCGAGAATGCTTTTCAAACACGGCCCACCTAATTAGAATTATTGTAACTCTGACAAACCCTGGACAGAAACGCCACTTAACCGCCTTGTCAGACCCCGGACTCGCAGCCTGAATACAGATTCTCCACCTGTCCGCCTTTCCGTATTGTTCAAACTTTTCCACCATACACCTATTTCCCCAGTGGGAAGCAGGTGGTGTGTGGAGGTGTTTACGGAGAGAATCTAACTGACAGCTGGCGGGAGGAGACTCAAACAGCTGCAGACGAGTGGAAAAAAAAAAAGCAGGAGAGAGAGAGAGAGAGAAGGCAAACAGCTCTAATACCCTCAGGGTTGTCAACTCCAATCCCCCAACCCACAATGCTTTTAACCAAGCAAACAGAGGAAAAACTGTTGCCGTCTCAAGACATCAGAGTCTTCCACCGAACTCCCCGATCTTGGAGTGCTTTCACAAGCTTGAAATGGGACGATAAGAGGAGCTCAAAAGAGAGAAAGAGAGAGAGAGACAGAAACGGAAGTCAAAAACATCTGACCAGCTGAATTTAAGTGTTTATGTCAAAAAAAACTGCGTGTTGTATTTACAGTATGGTGGATGGGAAACGTGTGCCGATTTCTCATTTCAAGGAGGTTTCAGAACACACCAGATCAACTTCTATACTGCTTTGTTTGGTTCTGCCAAGGTTATTGGAGACCCATTCCAAATTTCCTGGGGCTGAAGGAAAGGGGGTGGTGGTGGGTGGGTGAGTGTTGCACGAAAACCGATTCCATGCAGATAAATCACTTGCACAGATCAAAAGACAAATCAGCGGCAAAAGACAAAAGATGCTGACGAGCAGAGAACAATAGAAAATGTGAGATGTGGGGATCACAGCAGACGGCCGTAGGGATCCAGCTGTAAAGGAGACGTGCTGGTTTTTTGAGTGGAGTGTGGCTAGGCAGGTGATCCTTGACAAGTTAACTTGAGCGCTTCTGATCACGTATGCCCACAACAGTCAGAGTTGGGCAAAATTTAAGAGTGAAGAACTGAATCCCTATCAAATGCTGACTGTAAATTTTAATTTATTTGCAAATTCTCTGTAGTTAATTGTGTGTGTGTGTGTGTTTGCCCACTATAGCTAATTTATTAAATATGATAAAAACAAACTATATACAAAGTATATAAAAAAATTTTAATTCATTTTAATTTTCTTTCTAATTGAAATTCTTCAGTCTATTTGCTCCCACAATTCAAATTCAAAGAAATGCTTGAGGATTCAGTAATTTTCAAATTAAATTTAATTATGCACAGTCCTGGGGATTCTTGAAGTCAAGAATTTATTTTACCTTACAGAATTATGTCGGAATGTTTTATTCTGAAGTCCAGTTCCTGAAAAGTCCTTAAAAGTTTTTTAATGAACATTAATTGTTTTACTTGAGAAAAAAAATTATATGCATTGGTGCAATCTACTCATGTACATAATAATGCATTATTTGAAGCTAGTGTTATGTTGTAGTGTTTAATTTGAAATCTACATTTTCTGAAGTTATTTACATTGATTTCTAAGGACAATATTTTCAGGAATTCAGATCCTTCTTATGTTTCGTCTAAACAAATATCGTTATGAAAAAGTTTTTCGGATTACAAAAGGCTATGCCTGTATTCTTGTGTTTAAAAAAAAGAAGAAGAAAAGAAGAAGAACAGCAGTTACTGTAACAAGAATTTGATTCTTAAGAATGTTTTTTCTTCAAATATGTAGAAGAATCTAGCGATGGACGGTTTTCACATCATGTAGTAATAAACGCAGCAGCAAAAAACATTGTTTGCTTAGGATGCACGATAGCACTGCTTCTTCACATACAAAAGGCTAGTAAAAGCAAAGAAGAAAAGTACAACATCAGACACTAATCACTGCGCTATTCACAGATACCACTAGAATAAGTAACATATCACTTTTATGGGCCATGTTCTCCTGCCATTAACGGCTAGAGAAAAAGACGATGCCATATGAGCACAACCTTGAAATGAAATGCCTGCCGTGGTTAATCATATTCGGTTGTAAATTAGCTTTAATAATACATCGGCTAGCACATTTTCCACACACACCACTTTAAATAGTTAGCATGATGCACCCATTGCAGACAAGCGCAGGGCCGAAAAAGAGATGCAAACTAGTTTAATCAAATAGGGCTGAGATTGGGTCAGTACATTTCCCTAATAGATTTGGATAGAGGGTCAGAGACACTTTTAGGTGTCCGCTAGTGGATTTGCATGAATGTAAATTTACTCTTCTGGGTCGCAGGATAGTATAAATAGCCCCGAGTTCCTCAAGCCGTCTCTATTCTAAACAGCAGTTATTCAGAACAACTGCTGCAATGCTGAAATTAAAGGGGGAACGACAGGGGGAAGGTTCCTCTTGCCACAACAAAGGAAGGAAATCCCACTTAGATTTGTACTTCTCCCTTTCTTCTACCTTTAGCGGGTGTATCAGAGAACAAACAGTGCCTGAAGCTGGTAGCCACCTGCAATGTATTCCCCCACCCCCGTTAAAGTCCTTCACAGAAATCAGAATTTAATAAATCACCCCAGAGTCTGACAGAGTTTATCTCACGGGGTCGCTTTGACTCGGGAGGAGCCGCTAGACAGACAAAGCCTAGGCCGATAAGATGTGAAATTAAATACAGTTAGCAGTTGGAAACAAAGGACGGAATGTGTCACAAGCCGCTACGTAACCACCAAAAAGCTTATTGCAGAAGAAATGGCAGAGACAGGAGGTGATTCATTTCAGTTTGCGCACATTTAACCTCATTTGCATGCTTACTGTCAACATATCTCTCTGTCGCCGATACGTTCAAGAGCTTTCATTAAGGCCTGAAGTTGACATCCTTTTTTATTGAGGCATGGCATATAAATCATGGCCGTCACACACCTGCACATCTCGATCGGAGATCTTGCTCTATCATGTTATGCTTCCTTTTAAACACATGACAGGTACGACACCAGTCATCGCTTAAGGTAAGGAGAGAGTAATGGGAGTGTGTTTTATCTCTGCGTGAACAGATATCCTCACTTAACGTGTTGAAATACAGATTATTTACAGTATGCAACAAATATGTCTCTTTAGTAGAGAACTGGTTAAAAGTGAAGGGTGTCATTTGCGCTCAACTAGCCTCAAATGGAATTGCATTTACTTAAAGTTGTACTTGTAGTTTTCTCTAGTGGTCAACCAATGTACACAGTATTTAAATTATTTAGTAGGCTCATTGGAAATACGTGCCTCTACATACATTTCTACGAATCTGAAAAATCAATGTTTACCAATGTTTACGAATCATGCGGTTTTCAGTTGAAATCAAACACTAGAGGCAGTAAAACTCCAACATCTTTTGTTCATTTTCACACAAAGTATGATTTACAGGTACAGTTTATTTACAACTTATTTTAACACAGTTCCTTGCACAATATTATTTTATGATATATTTTAACGTCCTACACTATTTGAAAACTGATACTTTTGAACATTGTCATCACACTTACAGCTTCATATACATGAGTTTTTCTGCCATGTCATATTAATTTCATTTTAAACAAAGTAAAAAATATTTACTCAGGCTAATTGGAAACATGTGCCTTTAAATACATTGATGAAACATGTTTTTATGTACCTGTCGTGGAAGTTTCAAAGACAAACGTCCAGAGAGTGGACTTAAAACATACATTCAATACGTAACCGTGGCACGATTTTAATACATTGGTACAGGCTTTATATTTATATCATTTTCCTGCATTTATATTAAAGGTGCCATAGAATGCATTCAGAGAATATTTTACTTTGTTCTCTGATATGCACATAGAAGGTGTGTAGCTTATGTAAGGGGAAAAAATGCCCAGAAACGGTTTTACAGGTCCATTTACAACCCTAGAATTTGACCCTAGA
>JAUMHQ010000315.1:2284224-2310402 GCA_032361165.1 Enteromius paludinosus | reverse complement strand
GTCACCTACATCTTGGATGCCCCGGGGGTAAGCAAATAAACATCAAATTTTCATTTTTGGGTGAACTATCCCTTTAACTAAGAAATATATACTGTATGTATACACAGTGTATATTTAACTCCTTAATTGCTGTTGATGAGGGTGTGCTTAAGCTTTGCAGATGGACCTATCAAAAAAAAAAACTGCCCTAGGAAGCTTTTTTATTATTATTTGTTTCTTTGAAGAAAAGCATAGTTTGGCTTTTCTCATACAGGTACACAAAGGACAGGGTTAATACACAGAGACTCCCAATTAGAGCCCCCTCATTTAGTAGACGTCTGAACAAAAACTTTATGACAGGCAGTTGGGGACTGTCATTAAATTAGATGTTGAGAGAATGATAGCACACTTTCTTTGCTTAATGAGAATGGAGTTTCTCCCCAGACTGGAATTTTCTGAGTTCACTGCCGTCGGAATGTTTCACAAAGCGAAACTACGGCTCTCTTTGTTGTGTTCACATTACAGATGAGATCAGAGAGTAAACAGAGACCAAATGCGCTCTAATAAAACTACAGATCTTCTAGCCGGCTCATTTCCATAAAGCAGTTCCTGCACAAATCAGGTATGACCTTCAGAGACATAATTAAAGCAAATATTTTTAGTCCCTGATTGGAATGTTGCATGTCAATACAAACTGTGAAGGAACCTCGTAACGGAATGCTGATTTTATTGTTTACAGGAGGTATGGAATCTGAAATGATAGATGTCTGTGTAAATGCATCTGAATTAAGTTCCTGTAAGGACTCCATATGAATACTGGCATAGGACTTTCAAAATAAATGGGTAACACGTGATTAATTAAATCCGTTTAAAGGCGTAAAGTTCTTCAGCACAGTTAATGCATTTAATTCTAAATAACTCCAATTTATCAGTAAAAGATGGATAACAGAAATGTTCTTTATAAATCAAACCCAGATGATATTTAACAAAAGTCAGCTGCATTGCTTGAAGGAATTGAACTATTACCAAAGCTCTAAAATATAATCTGCAAGTGAAACAAACTTCACAGGTTGGCAACAAATCTTATATATGTATGACATGCAATAAGCGAGAGAGAGAGAGAGAGAGAGAGAGAGAGAGAGAGAGAGAGAGAAAGAGACATTTATAATCTTATCTTACATTATATATAATTTATGTATATTTGAAATATCATCCAAGCTCAATATATATAAAATGTATTCATATATGTCTAACAAAAGAACATAAATTCTCATTAATGTTTAGCTTCCTAGCATAAACTTGGAACGCTGTGCTTCATTATGTGCATTACAGAGATACGCTGCCATGAAATAATTATCAGATGTCAAGCTGCTCTGATGCTCAGATCCATTTGAGCGGTTGTTATGATGATGCCATCCTGCCTTACAACTCACTCTCTCTCTGTGTGAATCCTGTCTGCAAACATATCTGCAAATCTCAGGATTCACTTGGAAAGATGCCAGCCGAGCGCCTTGTGAGCTGAGCTGGCAAAACGTCCAACCGTATGTAAAATACTGCCCCTCTGGTGATATCACTCTTTAAAAGAGAGCTAATTTCATTTTTTCAAAAGCAGCCGCTTGATAGCTGCACAATTACTCTGCACTGCCCCGTCCCCTGTTTAAAGCCGCGCAGACTTTTATATCAGGCGAGAGATTTGTGGATATCTAAATTGGAAGGTAAACCTGTATAAACAGTAGTAATTACTGTGCCATTCACAGGGCCTGTTGTGCTCGTTCGGCAACAGCCACAGTGATTAAAATGAATCTCCATCGACTTCTCCATTAAATTGCTGGCAGTGGCGATCCTTTGACCTTTCCCATTGATTGAACATAACAATCACAATTCAATTGTAATGCAAAGAGAACATTTGTTATAATGTACATGAGATGCATGAGCCATTTCCTAGAGGGCTGAGGTAATCAATGAAGTGACTTCAAAAGGAACCTGCACAAAGACTCATTCTAGTCAGAATCTGCGCTACATATCGAACCCAACGTCTGTTGCATCACTCAATACATTTGCATCCTATGGAAGAAAGATATTGTGCATCCCAAACCCTCTGTGTCATTTCATGCTAGTTACTACAATAGCCCAAATACTGACGGGTACGATCCAGCGTTCATTTGATTCGATTTTTTACAATGCTAAGCCTTCCCAGAATTCACTGCATGTGGCACAGAGGTCTAAGAAAATGATTACGGCTGACATTTCCCTGAATTATTTTCCCCTCTTTTTTTGCATTGTTCTCTGTGCATCCGCTGATTAGTAACATCTGTATGTGACACTGGTGCGGTTCCAGCAACACGTCTGGTTGTAAAATGCCATTAAACTTGCAGGCGAAAGTAGTCTGCGGCTGATTACTTGCACGTAACTCTGCTCCCTCCCTCTGACCAGGAAGGAAAAACTATGTGAAAAACCCGACTTCTAATCAGCATTTAATTCTGATTTTAAGAGCGGTGCTAGATCATGCATTTCAAAAACCAAGAGTAGCTATGTGAATAATGTCCTTAAGGGAATCTGCAGAATTGAGAGATTATAGTTTACACGCACATTAAACAGATTAAACCAGTCAGATCTCAAAAGGCAGTTTATCTAATGGAGAAAATGTAGTATGCTAATTGGGTAAAGTCTGGTGCTGAAATTGGGCACAAGTTCTTCTCACTGCGTGCAGATTTAAGGGTAAAGTTTGATTAAAATCGCGAGGCTAATCAGGGATATAAGCCGCAAAACAGTCCCTGAACGAAAGCGTGCTCGCCACACAAAAAAGTAATTGTCTCCAAAAACTTCTGCGATGACAGATTCAATTCCATTTAGTAAATGTTTAATAAATGTTATACAAACACGGCCGCCTATCTCACTGTATTCAGAAAACAAAGGGAAACTTTAATTGCTTTAATCATCCCGAGCTTTGACGTTGTTATTGGCTTTAAAAATAGCAGTTAACAGTAACTGTCTTGTAAAGGAAATTGAACCACATTTGCGAAATGATCCCCAATTAAGATATGGCCGTCCAGACCAGCAAAGTTGAACTGGGGTGTTGTGTCTAAGAAAAGCAGTCGATGCCATACAAAGCTATTTAATTAGCTGAAAGGCCCAAAGAAAACAGGCAGCCTAATATGTATCACTTTAATCAAATTTAAAGTGATTGCATCCCTTTTGAAGATTCCAGAGCACGGATATGTTCATTAACAGATATGTGGATGGAATGAGGTAGTTGTTTCTCACAGAAACGACTCTTTAACGTCAGGAAGCTCACCGCGTGGCTGAGCAAGACAGAAGCGTGCGTTTCTGTTCGCTGTCTTTAGTGTTCACTAATGTGTTTCAACATTGCGCAGTGCTACCTTTAATCTGCACTAAAGGGAAATAATGCGTTTCCTGCCTTATTTACCATGCTTACTTAACAAGCGCTGTACAATTAGAATTGTTAATAGATTGAGAAAAACAAAAGGACTTTGAAGGTGGGAAAGTGCTGACATTATTTCACAGGGGAAAAGCACCCCTGAGAAACAAAAAAAAGGTCTGCAGTAAATGTAGTTTCCTGCGCTGTTCTTCAATGAAACGCTGCTCCCTCTCATTAGAAATGCCATAGTAGACATAAATCAAGGACAGTAAAAATTTCATCGCCTCCGTGGTAAATCGCGCACTTTGCGCATCGGACAGCAACTGTGTAAACATTGTAATTTCGCTTGATTCTCGTTAAATGTATGCACACTTTTTACAATCCATAAACAGATCTGGAATAAAAGTTAATAAATGTCAAAATTTGCATTCGGGGGGAAAAAGCATCTTGCCGCATTTTTGCAAATATCAATCTATGAACCTTTCAACATTTTGTCAGACAAAATGCTAATTGTACCTTTAGGAATTTGGGACACAGTGACAAGAAATGAGATGCCCTGTCCTTTTAGATGTGGAAATCAACTGGGGTAGCATACAGAAAACCTCGCAAAGGCAAAGCAAACACCGCCTGCCACGTTTTCTAGGAGGAATTATCAGTGCATAATGACACATCTCTCTTAGATAAAAAAAAAAAAAAAGCTTTTCCTAGTTGGAGAACCCAATAAATTCTTGCACTGGTAGCCATGAATTTACAATTACTTATTATCTGACATATATTATCGTGAACTTTGACAACTAAGTACTACAAATAAATCAGTATATACTGTATATTGCTTATATATATAAATATATATATATATATATATTCCATTGTTTTATTCATTATGTATGTTCGTTAATTTGTCTTTTGTGTATTTTTCAATCAATTTTACAACTAAACCGAAGTACAGTATTTTATACAGTACCAGCAAGCTCTGCTGTCCCATCATTCCAACACCGAGGCTAATTTAACAAGGGAGAATTAAGAGTGTAAAAGTGCTTACACAAAGGTTTCCGCGTTATTTGCTTGGAATTGATTTTAACACTTAAACAGAATCCTAACTAAGGGCTTATGTGTGCCAGGCCATCTGCATTTCACCGTAGACGCACACACATACATTTTAGTCTATGGATATCTATCAGAAATGGCAGCTGAAGCTGGCAATGTGTTTCCAAACAAAGCATCATTTGTTTATTTTTACCCAACAAACATGTTCTACAGCGTCCTCATGGGCGATTAGCAATGTTGTTCTTCAAAGGTCCTTAAGAGGAGTTTGATGCAGTTCTTGCCCGTCCTCCCATTAATCCAAGCTCAGTTAAGAGTCTGCCATCTGGACGTGTGTTCCTAGCGATAAATATGATTTAGAGTTGATTCAGACATGTTTTCCGCACCGAGTGTGTGTGGATTTCAGAATTAAACGGCACAAACAAATGTGGAGTAGAGAGCAAATTAATATCTCTCGTTTTAGAGCTCCATAACAAAGCCGCACCCTTAATTACAGCCTGTAATCATTTCCTGAAACACAAATATCAAGGAATTCAATTACCATCATTGCACAAATAAACTGATCTTAGAAATACAAAATCTCTCCTGATGCACGTTCAGATGATTCAGAACGTTCTGCAGGTAATTCTGAAGCAACTGTAGATGCATAGTTGTCTCTCGACTGACTCTGGGATCAAGTTATTGGAGCAATCAACATAATTTTGCCAGATATTAAGTGTATGTGAATATCAGATAATGTTGGATTTAATTACTTTCCTTTTGAGCTTCAGTTGTTTCTCAGCTGTGCCAAGCAACAGTGACCTCTACAGGGATTGAAGATGGAAAACACAGATACACTTTTGACTTTGACTTCCTCCTTAAAGAGAGAAGGAAAAAAAACAGAGAAAAGTGTATTAAAAAGCTATAAATCATAGTTAATTAACTTGCAAATCAAACAAAGATTAATAAATGTTCAGTGTACAGGTGAAGCCGATAAAATAAAAATTATATATATATATATTAAAGCCCACTTTGGACATTTATGTGGCATACTCCCAGCTCCTAATATTTAATAATATTCCAAATCTAAATATTTAAATATATTTTTAAAATAAAATAAAAATAATTTACTCTGTAATATGACACTTTTCTTTTTTTTTTTTAAATGAAAATATAAATAATTAAGGATTAAGATTTGCTTGCAATGTTTGAACAAAATAATGAAATTTTTATTCTGTCATCTATCATTACTAGATGACTACATATCATAAACAATACTTAGAAATACAGTAAATAGTAATACTGTTTATATATTGAAATCTGTCATTGTCAATTCTTCTGCTGTTTTGTTCAAAATAAACAAAGACGACTTCATTTGTCCAGCACTGCAGGAGAAGATCTCCCAGAAGACGGAGTCTTGGCCACATCCAGGTGTAATGGCAGCAAACCCAGAAAATGTTGCCAAGACGTTTCTCCCTCGCTTCTAAACTTTAGCACAGGAGGACAAAGTGTCTTTCACAGAGAGGTGGTAGAAAAGAAAGGGTGCCAAACACCATAAGGCAGAGCCCAGCGCTGTATCAAGCAGGGGGAATGACTGATGGAAAGATAAGGGACAAACCAAAGCGAGCAGACCAAACAGGAAAAGCAAGCAAGAAGCTAATGGAGGGGTGTAGCCCGGGCCGACAAAGAGCGCATGGTGGACGCTCACGTTGCATGTATCTGCTTTTGTTTAGAGCGGACAAAAAAGCAAATCTCATAAAAGCATTCTGCAAACTTTCCGCTTTCCTGTGCAACCTGAATAACTGTTAACCAGCATAACAAGTAACCTATTTAAGATTAAACCGAGAACGCGGACATATTCTATGCTGATTTTTTACAAAAGACACACAAGCCATGTTGTGCCCTATCCCCCACTGCTGCCGAGTTTTCTTTTATGCATTCCCGTTTAGTTCGGCAGCATCAAATCCTCTAGAGAGCCAGCATTGTCCTCCTGTGAGTCCCCTGGGTTTCCCATCACATAGCTGCATCTCTCATGTACACAATATAACACCCAGAAGATCCAGCGGCAAACAGGCTCCTTTTAAATGTTTGCACGCAATTTGAGGAAGATTAATTAAAATGCTATTAAAGCCACTGCTGATTGTGTTGCTTCTCAAAGACTTTGCAAATTATTCCACTTTTACTGCGGCCTTAAACAAACGGAGTCAATAGCCTTTCACTGATTTTACCCTCCGAATAATAAACATCTGTTATGTCATTATGCGCAGAAATAAAAGGGACACATACTTTCCCCGATGTTGTGGAAAGAACATTTTGCACAAGATCTGCGACTGCAGTGTGGTACAAATATATGAGCAGTGGGGTTTCATATCGACGTGGTTCAAGCGCTTTCAAAGGCGGGGTCTGCTCTAGTGGACTTGAATGTGTAGTCTGTGGTGCATAAAGTGAAACATAAGGCCTAGCAATGACGCTTCGCCTAATAGGATACCGAGCCCGGGGCATTAAGGAAAAAGCGTGCACTATGGATATAAAAAAAAAAAGAGAGATTGAATTAGCCTCCGTTTTAGTGCATCTGCTTTATTTGTCTCTGACAGTGTTGAGGAAGCTGTAACTTTTGCTTACAAATACTAATAAACTGTAAAAAGGAGGGCAGAGGGCTATGTGTTTCCTTTTAAGTCACAAATACTAAGAAATGTGGATTACTTGGGACCAACACAGTTCCCCCGAATGTTGTCCGAACTAGTCAAACACAGTTGTCTGATTGCAAATGGATAAATATTGCTCAAATTTGTGAGTTTTTCAAAAATTTTTGTTGGTTATTTGTTGTGTTAGGAGCTCATATTGCAGTTGTTGAGTGTGAACATAAATGGGTTGAGGTCTATGTAACTATTTAAACTATCTTTGCTTTTTATTGTAATAATGCCTTCTGAAGCAAGGATAGCATTGTTCACGTCACATATATTACATATCCTGTATGTACAGTATATTGCTACCAAAGTGATCAATTAATTGTTATGTTAATTGAAATTGTGTTGAACAACAACAGCAGCAAAATCTGTAGCTGCTGACCATTTGACATTTAACACACAAATTCAAATTACTGAGAGAACCAAAAATCTTAATGCATAAATTCCTTTTTTCTTCTATTTCTATTCTTCTTTTGACAATATTCAAACTTGAGCATGTGTATTTGTACAAAATGTTGTTACATTTTGGAACGTTTATTATTTTTGAATCAATTACATGAACTTAGGATCAGACTTTCCAAAATTACACGAAAGGGAACAATTAAGGGCGAACCGATTCACTTTTTAACACTGCAGTATATGGAAAAGACTCATTTAGGATAAACTGATTCACTAGAATCAATCTGACTTGCAATGTGAGTACTGGAGCATGTTTGATTATTCAGTTTGGATATACAGTGTAGACATAAAAACAGCCACAAATTATTTGCTCGAGTCTACTATTTGGAAAAAACTAGCTAAACTAGCTACCCTATTAAAATGAACTTATGTCAGCAGCATCACTACTACACTTCCACAGAGTGTGTTTTGTGTGGTAAGCACACATAACCTATTAACCTTTAATATATTTAACATGTCTTTGTTTTTGGTAATTTAAAGACCAGTCTAATATATGTATGGGTGAAATCAGCTCCGTTGTTTCATTATCTGCATACTCGCATACCACTTTGCAGTATATTTATCCATTTGCTCGATGCAAAAGCGCTCACAAGTCTGGTTACCCCTACAAAACTCCCCCCGAGGATCGGAAACTCTAAGTTCAGTCTCATTTCCCACTCGGCGCTCAGCAGCGGCGAGTCCTCGGCTCTGATCTTCTCTAGACAAAATGAGACACAGCAGCTCGAACAGAGGGGGCCTGGCGTACGCTATTCCCTGCGCTACTTGAATAGATAATGCTTCTCTTTACTTTCTTTATTCCTTCAGAAAAAACTGCATCAGAGGCCAAATATTAATTCTCGCTGTCACCCAGCAAAAGCAAGGGGAGCGCGACGCACTCGGCATACCAGCCTGTGTTTTAGCATGATTAAGGCACACATAAAGGCCTTTCGCGGGCTGCTTTGAACCTTGCCATTCAATTCTTTTTGTTTTTTTTGCATATTCAAACTTATTCCCCTGCACTGCTGGAAGCTGATTCTGAAAGACAACGTTAATGAAACATATAACAGGTAAAGACAATGGGATTAGCGGCATCCGAGAGCGAAGCACCTCCATCCGGGCTGGCAGGTCCGCTCTTCCCCCTTCCCTTCGCCCATGAATCTCCTTTTAAAAAATGCCAATAGTTGTGATTGCTTAAAGCTCGATCCTTCGGCTCCATAAAGATGTGCGTGGAAAGAATCACATCAAGGAATGACATTGACAGAGGAACTGCTGACTCGCATCAGTGTTTGTCTTTTGATGTGAGAGATCAAATCGATGTACACACTCTCGTCGAACGGCATGCTGGGAGGGGGGAAGATGGGGATTAGCATTTCGCATCCCCGAGAGTCGAAGGTGCCTGCTTGCCTTAAATCATTAGTGTTTATGTCCTATCGGGCAAAAAAATCTGGAGTTTTCTTGTGGGGAGCTGGAAGGAGTGTTCTCCTGAGCTGAGTGAAAGATCCCCTTCGCTTCCTCAATTATTAAGTGGCTACATGGGAAATAGGGAAACATTAGCAGGTGTGTAAAAATTTTAAAAGATTAAGTGCTTCAAAAGAGTCACCCAGGGGAGAAAACAGGAACGTGAAACTGCTTTGGCAGTAAGCAGGCAGTGAAACAAACGCTTGAGCAGAAAATGGTTATAGGAGATACACTGCCAAGAGTTAAGTGCATTTCTGAAGTTAAAGCAGTATAAATAGAGAGATATGAGAAGGGTCCAAATGAAGAGTGGTTAGAAAAAGAAAACAAAATTCAAAACCTACAATGCACTTCAAATACGCATTGTCCTCAAAGAATGTCCAATATCACCCACTTATTCCCATAACAGTGGGTCTCGGTTATGCATTGTTCGTGGGTTATGCAAGTTAGTTGTTTAACAAAATTACAACAAACATTGGGACTTATTCTTGAAACACAGAACAAATTCTTATTGTTCATAAAACAGTATTTAATTACATTTAACAACTTACCTACAAAACATTCCTACGTATTTGTAGATAAATATGTTCTGCTTCGCTTTATTAAACTGATGTTGTTCCAACTAGTCAATCTAGTCAAACTAGTCATCAGGATTATTGTAGCTAACTTCAACTAAAACTAAAACCGTAACAAGATTGAAATAAAATGTTACTTGAAATAAAATGAATGTTAATTTAAATAAAATTTGAAGTATATCTATTTATGCTAGTTTTTTCTTTTTAATTAAATTTTTTATTTTTTTATTTATTTAATCAATAATTAATTATAATATAGTATATGTATTTTAAAAAATTAAAGTAATTATATGTTAAAACTTTAAAATGAAAAACATACACACAAATTACAAATATACATGCAATTTGAAATTCATCTTAATTACCTTAATATTAATGCTTTAATACTAATTAAATTAATATAATGACCGTATAACTTTCTGGTTGTTTTTTTTTTCACATAATAAAATAATATTCTCCAGCACATTATTTGGCACATATCTGTGTACCAAATGTGATAATGTATTATAGTTATTCTCTAAAATAATCCTCAGCAGTGTGTATCATCCTGGGTGGATTTATTTAGCAATAATGATCATCTTACTGTATATTAATCCTTAACTAGCGCACACGGCCCTGAATTCCTTGATTGTGTAGCCATCTCTCAGGTAAAGTGCTTATCCTTGGTTATAGTGCAATCCTACGGCAGCTAATGAAAGTATCAGAGTGTGACAGAACAAAGTTGTGCAGGAGTGATTTTGCGGTTAGAGTATTGCGCTTTTCTACACTATTTGAATGCAGAGGGCTTGCTTGCAACTCTACGCTAATGATCAAAGTTGAGAGGGGAAAAATCTCTTGAGTGCAAGTTATGAGGATGAGACAAGCAGAGGAAAATGCTTTGCTATCCAGCTCCAGCTTTGAACACTTTTACACTTTCCAATAAGCTTTGTTTTTTAATTGGCTGAAATTAATCTTAGGGATGTAGATGCCTGATTTGCATTCATTAAAACTCAACCAAAGAAGTCATGCTTAATTCCAATCAAATTTGCTTAATTATGCATGGCGAAAGAATCCCAAATGAGCTGAGGATTTTTGTTAGCTTTCCTTTTTTTCTATAGCAAATAAAAAGCTTTTTTTTTCTTTTTTTTTTTTTTGTTTCCTATAGCAAATAAAATGTAATGAAGCTGTCTCTTTGTGTTCTGCTGAATGTTGAGGAGCTGGGCTGCGGCACCTTGAGTCTTCGTTGAAAAACAATATTATGGCTAAAGTAATTATAGGAATCTGCATTTTTCATTGTTAATTGTGGATGTCAGCATCATTAATTTTAATTTACAGCGGGCAATAAAATTAAGAATACTTTGTGCTGATGTTTTAAATCATGCCAGTGAAGGCGATGCATTATGCAACTTAAATTTCAAGAAGATATTGATTAGGGCAGATAGCCTTTTCTATGAATCTTAAACAGGCAGATGCAAGATAAAGCCTGAGGTATCACTTTCGCCCGCTGTCACTGCGCCGGACGGGAGAAAGGACATCCATATTCCCTGTGATGCTACTTTGGCAGTGAAAAAATAAGTGATGGGAATGAAATGTAGAATAAATATACAGGAGAAACAAAAAGGGACGCAGAGCTTATACTACATTCAGTCATTTGCTGTAAGAAACCTTAACATTGTCGAAAAAATACTGCTGAAATATGCAAAGTGATTTTTTGAATGCTATTAAAGTAGGTTATTGATTGAAATAAGTAATAAAAAATGGAAATGCGTAGGTGTTGGGTGCCACTGAAAAACACACGCCATATCTTAAAATATTTCAATCAGCGCTTTATTTGTTTCTGCCATGCAGGCTCCCTTCCATATGTCCTGTGATCTATGTTTCTAAAGCTAGAAAATATGTGCGACTGGCAGCGTAACAAGAGCACTTTAGGTTGTCTCTATTGTGCAGGACAACACAATGTGCTTGCACCAACACCATTTGATTAATAGCCTCTTTTCTTCTTTGGTGTACAGGATATATCCAGCTGCAAGAAGCTTTGGAGCATTGTACTTGGAAAACAAAGGAAGAATAAAATTGATCTTTCTGGAAACAGAAATCAATGAATAGTTATTTCCTGTTTCATGCATGTTATTTAGACAGTCACTGAGTTGCAAGAATTCCCCTTTATAAAGAATAGCTTGAAGGACTTGACGGGAAAGTGTAGACATGTCATGCTTTTGGTGTAATTATGAATCAGGATATTTGATGCGAAAATGAAAAAAAAATTATTAATTACCTTTTGAATTATTGGAAATGTTAAAAACTTGGCGAATACTTTTAAAATGAGTTCACCTTGCACATACTCCAAACCTATATGACCTTTATTCTTTTCTTTTATTAAATAATATTTAATAAAAGTTCATATTTGATGTTTTTTTGGCCTTATTATGCTTCAATACATTGCAACTTCAATATGAAAAAGGGGCAAAATAATTATAACTTGGCAAGTTATTGTCCTATAATTTTGAGCCTGATTATGGTTTAAGACATTGCAACTTCAATGTTTTTAAAAAAGGATAGTTCAGCCAAAATAATCATTACAAATAAAAATTACTTTTCTCATGTTTTTCCAAAGCTGCATAACTTATTGTCAAAAAAAAGACATATTTCAATGGAAAATATTTCAACAAAACAACTCTGGACCCCATTTACTTTCAAATGAAAAGAGATTGTCCAAAAATGAACTGTCCCTTTAAGAAAGCAAGATATCATATTGTCAAGATTTTTTTTTTTTGTCCTGTATGGAAACAAAAACATTACTGCCAAGGAATAAAAAAGACATCACAGCCAAGCACGATTATAATTGCCATGTTTGTGGTCCCTGGTTAGATTTATGTCTAGAAAGATTTGCCTGTGCCTGTTCTGCATACAGGACTATTATTTCTTGGGGGTGATTGTGTTGCTATCACAAAAGCTTCTCGGCTCGATTGTTCTGCTTCGAAGTTGGAGGGCTGCCCGTGGCCTTTTTTTATTACTCAGGCAACTCCAACTATCAGCTCCATTTTCCTCTTCCTGCTTTTTTCCTGTCAGACACTGAGACAAGTCTCTCCAATGTAACAATGAGGGTGATTTCATTTGACTTATCACACACACTAACTGCTAAACCAGCTGCCCGGACTTTGATCCAATGCACTTCCTGCAGAAGACTTCCTAGAACAGGCGGTAAACAGGCTAAAACTATGCTGTCATTACTTCAGAGAGCAGCGAAAACATTTCAAATTGATTATTGTACCTGTTGCCCGGGGTCCCACTGGACCTGAAAGAAAGCAGGCCTGGCTTAGCAGAGCTCCAGCCTCCAAGTTTCCCCAACGCAAATCTTGAGACAATGCTGTTAATTCAGCCATGTGATCGCTGAATACCACAGGGGCACCGCGACAGGAAACCATACGGACATGTAGCGTTACCATACTTCTGAAAAAAATAAATAAAGATTGCCCCTGCGGTTTGGGAAATGCCCTTTTATTCATACCACTGTCCTTCGTTCTCCCGAAGGTTAACACGCAGCCATTACTTCCATTGTATTGCGAACGAGAGAAAATAAGTCACACGTGCTCTTAAGGGATTTTCCCATTCTCCATTAAGCATTCTTTTTCACGAGGGGCTAAATCATTGACACCGCTTTAGGCTTTCCGGTCAACACGGTTGAATATAAAAGACTGGAGATTAATTCAGCAATCTGTGACATCATTGTGTGAATAATTCATTCTGAAGGCCAGATAAGAAATGATCTGTGTGGAAATTAATAGCGCTTATTTAATAACATTCTCCCACGGATTCTCAGCGCTACACGGCGGCGCTGGAGTCGTGGAGAGCGGGTTCAAAAATCAAGGCGGATGATTCATTCGCACTCCTCTGGTAGTTGAGTTTGATGGATCATTCTTAAAAGCGTCGTCGCTAATCTTCAGCTCCTCTTTTTTAGGTTATTCACAGATCAGTGAGTTTTCCGGCTAATCCGGGTTTTGATGCTCCCCTGTCTGTGTACATGGTATTCATCATATCTTGACAAGAGGAGTCCTTCAGACAACAAATAACCTTCAGTAAGGGGACGTGAGCAGTAGATGTGCAGTTATTTTGGATATGTATCACAGAGGGGTAAGAACACAGTGGGAGATGAATGGTGTCCTTTTTGGCATAGGGAATGGACCCCTTTCCGGCTCCTCGGAATAATTATTCTGAACCCTAGCCATGCCTTCGACAACTTAATCAGACAGCCTACTACCTGTAAAGTGGCTGGGCTGATTTGATTGCCATTTTTATTGGATCCCCCGCCCATAAATCAAAGCAATGGGGACGGTTCTACAGACATGACCACTCGTCATTCGCTAGTAGCCTTGGAAATATTGTTGCGGGAGTTGTGCAACTGTCAGTGGGGGTAAATCAGACTTTGGAAATTTTGCCCCTTCTCCAGAAGAGCGTTATGGTTAGAGTAAATCATCTTGAAAATTGATGTCACTTTGCAAAAGTGGTTCACCTATCCCTCGATAGAGCTCTGTCATCCCATGTCAATGTCAGCACTTTCATCTTACTTTCGAAAAAGTGGCTTTTCCACATGATGGGCGACTAAGGAATCACTAAACTGCAGTGGGGAACTTTTCTCAAACAAACTGATCTGAAACAATACATCCTCAGAGCTTCTGAAGTTTTAGACTTAAATGGATCGGTGCATCCAAAAACAAATATTATTGTCATTAGTCAGTAATCATCACACCCAAACACTTTGTTCAAAAGCAGAAATTTGGGAATGCACATATTCTCTATGTCCATTTTGCTCCAAAATTAAATTAAATTAAATTAAATTAAATTAAATTAAATTAAATTAAATTAAATTAAATTAAATTAAATTAAATTAAAAATTATTGAAACATGAAATTGTTACATTATTTTATGTACTTAAAAATCTAAATTTAAAATTTATTTTTAACCATATTCTTCTTGAATATTCTCTCATATTCTGAAAAAAAAAAATAAAAGAAGCAAAACTGGATATAAATGCCAAGTTGCATAAAAAAATATTAATAAAAAAAAAAAAAAAAGGAATTTGATGGAGAAAATTTCTTTTATGAAAAGTATTAAAATATCAAGGGATGTGGGATTGAGATGTCCCTTCCAGTTGTGAGTCAAATGTGAGAGCGCTAATGATAAGCTAAAGATTGAAAATTACCATCTCGGATATGTCTAAACCAGTAAACTGGTAAACAAGCCTCCTGTTAGGAACAGGGATGATTTGAATCAACAAGGGTGAACAGATATGGATACTCCCTGAATTAGTGTTAATAGGAATAGATTATGGAGGGATTTGGCGATGTGACCTTCAGTGTACTAATTGAAATAGTATTCAGAGTCAGCAGTGGAGTAATCAAGTTAAACACAGAATCATAAATCATCATGAGAAGCGCTGTCACAACTAAGCCATTAGCCCCCTGTTTTTCATCCACACACCCTCATGGAAATATCTGCCACGCTGCTCCGTAGGTTAATAGGAACAGAAATGGCATTTAAAGTCTATTTGGATCAAATGTACTGCGCGCCTGAAAAGTAGAACTTCGCTAATTTACAGGTAATATGAATTGATGTGGTTATGGTAGGGGACACTTGAGCCGACAGTGGAGTTGGACTTGGGACTGCTCAGATCTGATGTTCATATGGACCTTGACATGCAGGATTCAACAGGTTTGGATTAAAATAATACTATATATATATATAATTGATATATTAATATAATGTAAAATGATTTACAATTACTTTGCAAATGACAAAACAAAATGGATTGTCACATTTACATATTACCTTGAAATCTCAGGAGGTACTGTACTTTAAATGAACAAATCAAAATAATAATAAACAATGAATAAAATATCTCTGCATATCTCTGGCTGAATAAAGTGTGGCGTTCAGCATTTGTGGTCACTTGTGTCTTCAGTGATGCATATAGCAGCAGTCCGTGACACTGGGTGGTTTGTCAAAGTTCCTAACATCTTTATTGATATCAACAAGTACTCTCCTAGCAAATAGCTTTTTAATTGTTGCGAAATGAGTGAATTAGATACTAAACAGTCGGTTAGCGTCAATGAAACGTCTTTCACAGAAGAGTGACCACCAAACTTGTCAGAGCGCTGATAAGAGGCTGAACTGGAATGCTTACATGGCATTAATCAAATAGCTACGTCTAATTAAACGGGTTTAAAACACGGCTTTTTCTAAATGTTGCTCAGGTATTGCAATAATTTTTGATCACCCAAGCCTGGAAGACAAATAATTAGAACTGCCACACCATTCTGATGAGTGATGTCAGCGTCTCGGAGTGACCTTCCCACTGCTAATTAATTTTCATCCCCAGAAAAAAAGACCCTGTTGTTGCACATTATTAATTGAGTTCATGAAAAGATGCGGCTGATTAATTTTTGTTGATAATACTTGTCATTCCAGGGAGCGTTGGTGATCATTTTATGGCTTTTTGTTTTAGCGCTCCTCAAAGTTGGTCCTACTCATCTGCGGTGCCTTTAATTCACCCCAAAGCTGGAATTATAAGACAAAATACATTTACCCCCAGTTTCACAGACAAGGCTTAAGCTAGTCCCAGACTAAATTGCATGTTTGAGCTGTCTCAGAGGAAGATATCTTGCTCTGACATATCTTAAAACATGTCAGTGTCATTGTTCTGTGTTAAGATGCACCTGTAATATTTTCTTATAAGGCATTTTTGTAAAAGTTGCTTAAATATCTTAATTTAACTAATGCCTAGTCCTGGCTTAAGCTCAGCCCCATTTGTGAAACCGGGCCTTAGAGTTAATTACAAATCAGTTGCTTTGCTTTTGAAGTGTTACCAGTTACGGTTTAATATCAGCCAGGTCGTATAAGAATAACTGTCCTAGAGGTCAAAATGAAAAGTTAGTGAACCCTTTTGAATTCTGCTGAACTGACTGGATTGTCTGACTCCAATTACCCCCATTTCAAGCTGTCAATATTACAGCGTTTTATTTCTATTGCACTTTCATATCTATCATAGATCTTCTTTTCCTGTCATTGCTCACTACAGCTAACATCGTTCTGTCAATGATCCTGATTGTTTAAATCACTTATTTAATAAAAGTATGGCAGTTACAGTACTTTTATCATCTCGTTGGTTTGCTCCAGAAATACGAGCACCAGTAAACCCGAGAAAGTTGGATTGTGTCATGACCCAATAAAATCTTCCCCCCCAAAAAATAAAGAATAAAATCAACTTTAGTTATTACATAAAAAAAACTTCAAAAGCCATGCACAGAAAACTCCAGAGAATTCCATATAGGCTACAAACTTTCTTTCACAGCTGCACGGTGTCGTTGTAACTGTCTCCTAATGTTGCAGGCAGTCAATGGCACTCACAGAAATATTAGAGTTCTCAGGAGGCCTTTCTCAACATAAAATGAGTCCCCAGCTCAGAAGGGCTGCTATTCTTTGATAAGGTATTGCTGCAGAATGCTGTAAAGAAAACCATTATGAATTGATAATGCTGGGCACAGACTTGTTAATAGAAAAAAAAAAAAAGTCATTTATCTGAAACGTCTCACAATCGTCTGTGAAATGCAAGATGTCATTGAGCTGGTGAAAATGTGTCCCTTAATGAATATTCTGACAATTTCCAAGCATTGTCCTTGACGGCCTAAATGTATGTGAATAGCACAGCGTGTCATGGTTGTAAAATGACATTAATAGAACTGTGATTACACAGCAGCACTGTTATATTTCACTGCTGTACGTTATTATGCTTGGCATAATAAAATAATACTTGAGGACTAATAAACAGAATTCTTTGTGTAATTTCTTTAGCGACATACAGTTTACAGTGAGCAACGCTGGCCTTAAAAGTGCTCAAAATACGATGATTTAAACTGGATAAATATTCTTTAATTAAGTCTCATGTGAACTGATAACACCTCAGCTGGAGCGAAACATAGACTGTATGGCTGTACAATATTAATTCGCTGGTTTGTGGTTTACCTTAATTGTCATTCCCAGAGAAACCTAACACACAACACCACATATACAGAATAGTTTTTTTGTTTTGTTTTGAGAGTGAGGGAAACAGCACTTTAGAATAAGGTTTCATTAGTTAAAGTTAGTTACTTGAACTAACAATAAACAATACATTCATTACGGTATGTAATAATCTTTGTTAATGTTATCTAAAGAAAGTGCAGTACACGGTTAGTTCATGTTAATTCAGAATGCATTAAATAATGATAACTTTTGATTTGAATAATGCATTAGTTGAAATGAACATTAACCAAGATTAATAAATGCTGATTCTTAGTTCATGTTCACTAGAGTTAACTTATGAACTTTTTTAAAGTGTTACCAACAATATTATTATTTTTATTTTATTTTTGTCTTGGTACTGGGGCCTGTTCCATAAACCAAGATTAGAGTATAAGCCAGGCTTATTTCAGTTATTCTGACTTATTGCCAGTTAATTTGTATTCAAATAAGTCAGACTATCTAACATAACCCTGGCTTATTTGGTAAACTTGTTTTATGGAACAGGCCCCTGCTTAAGTTTTAAACCTTTTTTCCTTTGATCATGAAGTGTAATCTATCCTTTTCGTAAAAAGCATATACAATCTTAAAAACCTCAGATCTCATAATCAGTCTGTCCTGAAAGTTTTGTATCTAATAAAAATGCAAATACATGCATATATAAATGAATCTTTTTTTTCCTCCTGAAAGCACAATACATTAAAACAAAGGAAAGCATGTAGTTTATATGAACAAAACTTTAGTATAGAAGTTCAAAGTACAAAGTTAGTTATGTAAAACACACACACACACAACAGGCTCACTCCAAACAGTCAAGACTTTGAAATGCTAAAAAGCTGAATAGAAGAATAAAAGTATTGGCGAGCAATCCAAGAGTCTAAACAGAGGGGATACCAGGGGATTAATGACTGATTACCATTCATCTCTTAACCTGAAGGAGATCGGCTGCTTGAATCCTCCTCCTCTAAAGGTGAGCATATGGACAGTGCATCTGTTTTTGTGTAGAGCTGAACGATTCTACGTCGAGTGTAAAACTGGGATTCTGTCCAACTCAAGAGTAAGTTGTCCCCACCTGATAAATGGTGTATGCTTTCCAGATTGCATGTTTGACCATTTAAACTTAATTAATCGCCAGCGTTCAAAGACATTGTTTCATGTTGTTGGAGGCTTAAAAAGAGTTGTTTGTTTTTAAGTTTGGGAAGACAAAAAACTGCTAGCAACACTGTGCACCACTTCAAGGCTGCTTCAAGTTTGGGCAGCCATACTGTAGTTAACACGAGCAAGTGTTTGTCTTTGGAAACATTAAGCAAACATTGAAAGCGATTCAGAAAGAAATGGGGAGGGGGGGGGAATCATTAGACCGGTTTCATTTGTCTCCTCAAACACAAATCCCTGAATAAACCATGAGCATCCCCCAAAACAATATAGCTTTCAGCACCACCCACTGGTAGGAAATGTCCCATATAAATACTTCAGCCAACAAAAATGATATTCTCGCAAGATTTTGACCCTCTGTCATTTCTAACCACCTTTTACCCCTCACTCACCCCATCAGAGAGCATTCAATCATCTGTAATTGTAATCACACATCACCCTTACAAAACAACTGCTGCAAATGCAATCTATAACTGGACCCAAACAGGGAATGGAAATCCCATTCCTGGGAGCTCAAAAACAAACAATGTGTTAGTCCTATCAGTAACCTCTATCCTGAGAGGACAAGGTTAACATCGACACTCTGTGAATTGGTGCACCCAAAATAACAATCGCACCAAACAACACAATCAAAGCGCTCCTGCGTTTCCCTCATTGTTTAATTTTCTGTTTTTTATCAGCGATATCTCCCAGCGTGCTCTTATCTTTGACCCTCAGCTTGTAGCTCTGTGGCAGCTTCCCTTTTAGATGGCTGATGACCTTGGGAGGGATGTCATTAAACCCTGACCCATTTGATGATCCCCTCATGTGGAATACATATGCCAAACGGGAGCCGCTTTCACGCAGCAGGGGTGACGTGAAATACTTACAAAAATATGACTTGACACACTTTATCAAATGGGGAAAGATGAAGACAAAACAGCTGCTGCTGCTGTCGTAAGCAATCTGGCCGTGATTGAATAAAAGTGTCAAGAAAAGGGCCGCTTGATGGTCTTTTGTTCTCTCCCATCCAGGTTGATGTTAGTTTGAGCTGTCAGGGGGGAATCACAGCTGTGTGATTTATCAATACTCCAGTGACCTTGTAGCCGGCGGAGGATGAGAGCACAGCGCCCCCCATTTGAAATCTTGCTGAATGCCCAGAAACCATCCACATTTTGGGTCTGCGTGCCAAGTGGTGCATCGGCCGCCAAAAGAAGCGAGTTTGCTTGCACTGTGGATTTCTTTGAGAGTTGCAAAGAAAATAAAAGCAACACTGAACAAAGAGGCTCAATGAACAACCATTCTGTGAAGGGTTATAATTCTAGCTTAATTTATAAATATACTGTTGTTCATTTATAATGCATTCACGATCATTACAAATCGAGTGAATAAATTAAAGAAAGATGGCAAGCTGTAATATTTTCAGGCACTGGTCAGTTTTGAGATTTTGGGCTACTTGTCTTCTTCTAGACTAGTAAGAAGAAAACAACCTCATTTACACATTTAATAGTTCTTTTATTAAACTAAGTCTGCTTGACTATTAGATTTCAGTTACTTCAGTATTTACAGTATATATCCAAAATTCAGTGTTTTATTCCTAGCTGTATATTCTAAAGGATTTTGAGGAATTGGGGAAAAAACTAACATTAACAAAACAAAGCAAAAAATATATTAATATTTTATTATGATCATATACAGTATATGTATGTATGTGTGTGTGTATTTGTATATACTGTACAGTATATCATATATATGTACACACGTTTTAAATGTCTCTCAAAAATGGAAAAAAAGTCACCTAATTTACCTTCTCGCTATGTTTTTAAACAAAGTAGCAGAGACATTCCCACAAATGTGTCTTCTTTTTTTTTCTTTTTCCAAAGGACAAGCATTGTTATGATGAACCAGATGTTATACCAGCATTGAACATTCATTACAACCATAAACCCATCTGTGGAATAGATTTTATGCAAATCTTTCAAGGGATCTGCATAAATAAAGTCCTAATTAATACCTCTGAAGACACCCCTGTACTGTTTGATACTAAAGTGTTCTTAATTATGAAGGGGAAGGTAAGATGCCCCCAGGTAAATCTCAACAAATGGATAGCGATCAAGAAACATGGCGAGTTGTGTACTCCGAAACTTTTGTTCTTCTGACCGGTGATGGAAATATAATTAAAATAATGCAGCCTAATGTATGACCCGCTGTGATCATTTCTCATTGGATGGCTTTTTGATAGATTACTGCTTGTGTTATTTAAGTGGAATATCAGCCTGCATGTTTAAATGCTGTAATGCATATAAAATACTCCATAAATAAAATCTGACACATACAAAGATACAATAAATTAAATAATTATAACATTACTTTGTGATCCAATATGAAGACAAACATACATTCTAAGTGTTCTTCAGTGTCCAAATGCATACAGTGCATTCGAGAAGTAAGTCATATATATCTGATTACACTCAGTCCAGAACAATCACATTGAGCCATTTCCCAAGGTAGACTGGAATCTATTTAAAGAGGTTTTTGTATCACTGCTTCTAATAAAACATAATTAATTTCCTCTCTTTTTTTACTAGGAATGCACAACATGCTTAACCAGATGCCTTTGGAGCAGTCCACTGATTGGCAGGTCTGTTTTTCACCAGACACTGATGGCTTTAACGGTGAAGGTGCCCCTTTGTTTAGATTTTATTGACTTGAGCCAGAAGAGGCTTAGCTTTATCATAGTATTCCACATCACTTTCAAGGCTTAACCAGCGCATTTCACATAACAGTAAATAATACCGTTGGTCAAATAATTCATTAGCACAACAATAAAGAGAATAATGATAGTTAAATCTGTGCATGTACTTGAAGCCGAACAGAGACGAGTGAAGGGAAGCGAGGGGTAGACAGAGGCTAATAGAGACAGCTTTGTCATGTGATTAGTGGTCTGCTCTGAAGGAATCTGGCCAATGACTAAACAGGAGGAGGTGTGGACAGATCAGCTAATGGCTTGGAATGCGGCGGCTAAAGATGAACCAGTTACTAATATATTTTCTCATATGCTTCAGCGTACCTAATACCACAGTGAATGCTGGTTTTTAGATTCATAATCAAATAATCATAAACATTCTGTAATAGAATCTTAAAATTCTTAATAGAATCTACTAGAATCTAATAGTCATACTTGAAAATGAACATCACTGCATGTAAACCAGGGAGCACTTAAAAAAAGATTTAAATAACTACAGTACAGATCCATATCAAAATGGTATCAACTGATATTAGATTTTTTTTTTAAATTACACTTGATATTTAATTGTACATGTTTGCTTAATCACCTAGTTAATCTTTAAAATAACTTTTTAAATATAATCTTTAGCAAACCTCTGAACGAATATGGATTGTTTTTATACTGTACATTATGATTGTATGATTCTTATACTTGCAGCATTTAAAATGGTATAGAATTTTCAGTTATTATAAGGGCGTCTGTTTTGAATGTATACAAAATTGTTTAAAAATGTTAATATCAGCCGGTCATCAGTTATCAGTGATTAACATAATTATCGACTTAACAGTAATCTCATCCTTAAAAAATTTTTTTTTTAAATAATGCAACAACAGCGTTTAATAATGTTCAAAATGAAGACTGGGCACCTGTGGTTCCTCTGCTAGGACACCTGTGTAAACTTGAAGTGATCCGACATCTGGTTAAAAGTAATTGCACAAATGTCTGAGAATGTCAGTTCTGAGAAAATCATTTGTTTGCAGATGCCATTTAGCTGAATAAAACATGATTTGGTAATTTAAGTGTGGCTTAAGAGTGTAAATACTTTTTGGGGCCAGTGTAAGCTATTTCAACACCTAACATCTGTTGTGTAGGGTATCTTTTCCTGCTGCCCCCAAAACCGGCAAATGTTTCCTCCAATCTCACAGATGAATAGAGGCATAATGATCTGAGCCTTGAGTGAATATTACAGCATTATAATCTTATTCGTTTGATGCAGCAATTGGACAGATGTTCTCTTGATTTGATGCTTTTTTGGTAACAAAACGTCCTCCGCGAGGCTTACAAATATTTACCCATGTAGCAGCGTGAAACTCGTTATGCTGGAGTAGATAAGCTTTGTATGTTTGACTAAAGCATTGCTGTGCTGTGCCTTAATTGCTTCAAATATACAAACCGCTCAAAGACGTAAATACATTGTTTTGAAACAATGAGTTAGAGATAAGCTCACAAATTTAGCAATTTATGAATAATCGTTTCCTGAAGAAACTTTCTGGAGTGGGTATCAGTGCGCAAAACGGGATTTCACGAAGATGTAGTAGTTCACCCAGAAATAAAAATTGGCTCAAAGGCCATACATGATGGATTTCTGGATGTTTTGCTGGATGTGTTGCTTCACAAGACATTAAATGATGGACTAGAGTCGAGTTGGGGATTATTGTGATGTTTTAGCAGCTGTTTGGACTCTTGATTCTGACGGAACCCATTCACTGCAGAGGAGCATTGGTGAACAAGTGATTTACAGTAATGCTAAATTCCGCCAAATTTGTTCAGATCAACTCGTTTACATCTTTTATGGCATGAGGGTCAGCAAATGTGTAGCCAAATTTAAGTTTAGGTTTTCCTTTACGTGAACGAAAAACAGATTTATGTTTAAAAAAAAAAGTTTTAAAAGCACATTACATTAAATTCCAGGCACAAACCTCATAAAAAAACTGTTCATGTAACTAATCGGAGGTACCTTTCAAATAAAAATCTTACATTTTCAGGAGACCAGAACATCACTGTCAGCTTTTTAACTATCTTGTTCCTTTAAATATGGATACACTTGAGCGTTCCCATATCATTTTGTTCATTCCAGCGTTCAACAAAAAAGCAGTTTCTGCTATCAGACAAATCCTTTCTCTCTCTCTTTCCTAAACAAGGGATGGGTTGTCTAGCAAGAGGAACACCTGTAAGACACAGACGAGTGTACCTGAGCCAACCGTCCCGACCGAGTCAATATGCAATTATTTCAACTGAAGATCCACCAGTGTCTACATCAAACGCTCCACATTCCTTGGGCAGATTATTATCTTTTATTATTTTGGCCTGCATGGACGAATTGAACTCTATCTGGTTCACATTGCGATGAAATTCGAGACAGCTTGAATGGCAGTGGTATGTTTGGAGTTTGGATAATACTTACCTTTTATGAAAGGGCCAACGGCGGCGGGAGATTAATAACTGAACACTGAGTGCCTTTCACTGATACTATCCCTCTGGTCGTCTTGTAAAAGCCTGTTGAGAGGTTAAATTAAATTGCTGTAATAAATGTTTGGTTTCAGCGAGGCTGTATCATTGAAAATCAAACAAACACGGACAGGCTTCTGTGCGATGAGGATCAGAGAGGGAAAATGAATAGGCGGCGAGGGGCGGTGGGGGCATGTAGTATTATGTACATTTGAAACTTACTTGTTTGCACTTAAACATTAATTAAATTGGAACTGGAGGAACAATTATATTGATGAATGTTTTTGGAGCTACTGTAATTAAATTATTCCATTTAATTAACAAATTATATTGAACTTCTCCCCAGAGAGCAACATTAGACTTGTGTTCTCTCTTACAAACAAGCAAAAATAATGGTGTGGAAATGATTGCAAAGATCAGAAGGAAATGAAACGGTGTCAAATAAAATGCACAGACAAAAGCAAACCGCTGGAGTGTGTATTGTCATCTGTTGTAACACAATCGCGGATGATTGTAACGCACGGGGGGAAACATAATTGGATCAAAACTTTTTCATACCTTAATGGGCTACTCTAGAGAGATCTGGTTCCCTCATTTGCAAATTCAATTTGATAGCATTCTGACAGCACATTGCAGCATTTAAATGACTACACTTATTACAACAACTTACATTATGCTCAAAGACGCGGTTCAAAGGGCTTAAAAGTCTCATAGTGTATCAATTAAATAACATATAACTGTGCAGAATTAGTGGTCTATTGTAATGCTACTGCACTTTGGGTCATTCAGCAACTACTACTTCGACTACTACTAATTAAAAATAACAATTATAAACCTTAAAGCAGAATAGAATATTGTTCTATTAACAACATAAAGTATTTTATCCATGTGATAATCATATTCAGTTACTGTAGGTCCCAGATGACTGGCGACTATACAATGCCATCTAGAGGTAGTGAGCTGATACTACAGTAATATTGGCCTACTCTGACAAAACAAGTGGCCTACAGTAGATCAAATTTTCTCCTTTTCTTGACATCAAGAAAAACTAAGGCAGAAAAGCCATGACTGAAGGTGTTATTTGAGCCTATGCTATATTAATCAAGACATCTGTACAAAATGAATCACAATCACGAGAAAGCGTTTTTATAACATCGTTAGTTACCTCACGCTGTGTCTAACGTTACTCAGAGGAAAGCTGAAGAGCGAGTCCCTTGGATGTTGATTCTTCTCGTTTCATTTGTGAGTCCGTCGGGCCTGTTTGAGACAAAGGGAGATAGAATAATGTTACTGTGACGTCTGTCTGCGTTCAGGGTCAATGCTATTTTCGTAGAATCGTACAACAAAACTCAACGAACAACGCAAGGCGTTGAATAAACTAATCATGGAACCAGCTTGACATGGTCTTCTACTTGTTTATGTTACATATTCATTTATACTAGAGGGCGCTAAAATGGCTGTTTATTACAAAAACAACTACTAGACAATTTTGAGAGGGTCATGTCATTCGCTTAAAAGGGCGCACGTGATTTACGCTGCACTCAACGCCAAGGTTGCCATCTCCTTCATTCTCCTTCATTTTATTTGGAAAAATAGGCATCACAATGTAAACAAAAATTATTTGGTTCTGAGTTTTGAGGAAGGAGTTCTGATTGCTGTTGACCTGAAAATATTGAACAACGTCATAAAAACTCAATGGCTAGTATAATTTCTTAAGAACACAAACAATGGTTTATACTGTTTATATAAGTTTTTATTTTAGAAAAATTGCTTTTACTTCTCTGTTGTTGAATATGATGAATATCCATGGTGACGTGTTTATTTTTTCAGCGAGTTTAGAAAATCTTAATATCTTATTAACCCTTTTGCAAAATATGTATTATTATTAGGCTATTATTATTAGCTACATTAAATTTCATTTTTTTCTCAAATTCATCTTGAATTTCTCATTCAAATTTAACCACTGATATGCAATATAACCTATAGTTATGTCTGTTTTATATATTTGCAACTGTGAATTTTGATATTTCTTACTTTTGCTTGTTCATATTTTAATTTTCAACAACAACAAAAAATCCCCTCCTTTAGTAAGAGAATGTGATCCTTGTGTATTACTTTCTATATTTTAAAACCTGTAGGCCCGGTTTCACAAACGGGACTGAGCTTAAGCCAGGACTAGGCATTAGTTTAATTAAGATATTTAAGCAACTTTTACAAAAATGCCTTATAAGAAAATAT
>JAUMHQ010000315.1:2268641-2284124 GCA_032361165.1 Enteromius paludinosus | reverse complement strand
GAGGGCGCTCTTGCAGCTCAGGAACACCTGATGGCGCTGGTGGGTCGGGCCACGGTGGCAGGTCTTCCTCCACCATCGGCTCAAGTGAGTCGGGCCACGGTGGCAGGTCTTCCGGCAGCGTGGCAGACCCTGGCAGTGGCAGCGTGGCAGGCTCTGGCAGTGGCAGCGGTAGCTGGGCCGGCTCTGGCAGCGGCAGCGGGGCAGATTCTGGCAGTGGCAGTGGCAGCGGCCGGTGTCTTCTGGGCTTTGGTCCCGGTGTGCTCGGCTGTGAGACCGAAACCGGATCCCCGTACGGCGGATCATCGTACCGCGGTAGCGGCAACCCCATCTGGAAAGTGGATGCCGACTTCGGGGGCGGACCGCGCTGGATGGCAAGGCGCGATCCAATAAATTGAGACCGCGGGATGGGACCCTGGTCGGTGAAGATGAACGCGTCCCAACTATAGAACGCCATCTTCTCTTAGATCCGTCTTTCTGTCACGTTTCGGGTCTGGGCTGCAAAGAATGTTCGTCACGATCCCGCTTCACAGCAGACAGAGGCAATGCAGGTAGAACTTAGGTGGAAAAAGAATTTAATAACAAAAAGGCAGAAAACAAGCTGAATGAAAACGCTAGGACCAATGCAGACAAAAACATATAAAGTGCAAGGTAGACGATCACAGTGACATTCTACAAAGACGGATACAGAGGACTGAAATGAACTGGATAAATAGACAAACTAATTACAAGAAAACTCACAACACCTGGGGAGACAATTACACACTAAGGACCGGGGCGGGGTTTACAAATGACAGGAGCACATGAGGGAGAATGAAAACAAACACAGAGCACATGGACAGCAAATGAAAATATACACAAAAGTCACATGGAGCGCCTGTGGGCGTGACACTAATATACTGTAACTGGAATAGCCATGGCAACACCCAAAAACAAATCATTATGCTGCTACATGAAGTATGACATCTCAAAGGAAAACCACATTTTTGCAATGCCCACTGATCCTAAGCCAGCATCATTTAGCATCAGACCTCATTTTAGACTAACTATGCGCAATCACATTTCCTTCGAAATTGGTAATTTGTGGATCATCTAAAATGCAAAAATCTCATATTAAAACAATAGCAGCACAAGAAAGCACAAGCAACGTGTTTCATCAAGTTACATATGACTTAGCTTTACAAGCCTAAAAACACTAGATCACTTGCAAGCCATGACATCATTCTACCCGTTTCGCCCACCTCTAAGTTTAATTATCTTTCAGCGTGGTTGTGCGTGTGTATACCTCAATTATTCACACTATTCTGAAAAACCCATGAGCCTTTTCTCTAAATTGCCTATTATTTAGCTTGCTTTTCTGTGAGATCTCTGAACGATGGAGAATCTTTCGAACATCACAGCGCTCTAACTGTTTGAGTGACACATGTGCACCTTGCTCACAAACTCTACCACTTCTCACTACCACCCATCCAGCCTCCTCCCTTTCCTGTGTGATAGGCTAACAGGAGACATTGCCCTCCTCGTTGAACCTCGTTCTTGACTTCCCCCACATTTGCAGCAGATGGCCCTCACCATTAAGTCTGATGGAGGAATTTATCTGGCAGGGCTTCCTGACCAGGGCCGCCCCTCCTCTACAACACTGACTGACCTATTTGTATTCTCTGCACAGCAGATGAGGCACCCTGCCCTCTTCGCTCTGGGCATCTGGGGACTGGCTGTGGGAACCAGAGCCAGCCTTTCCTGGCAGGAGCTGGCCATAACCCTCTGAAGCTTCTCGACACGCTTATATGCACAGAGGGAGAGAGAGTGTCCAGCCTCATGTCCTCGCTGTCACCTGGGTATGTGGCGGTCTGAGTGTATCCTGAACAGAAATGACCAGTGCTTAGTGCTCTGATTGGCTCTGATGTTCTACTAAACCATTAATAACACAAACGTGGCACTTCAAACATTACACTACAAAGGTGTCATGTTTTGCAATAAGTTGAACTATGTCCTTTTAAAGTTCTTACGAGTTGCCAACTTGCCCTTATTACTTCTTTTTATAACACTGCAAAATCTTTCCCTGTTTACAAAGAGTATACATTTTGAGTTTCATTGTACCAGATGTAAAGGCCACATGTGTATTTTTTGAAAGTGAAGTGTTGGTTGAATAACCTCTAGATTGTACTTGTTCTGTGTCTAGTGTGTGATTGAAAGTGTTGTTCATGTGATTAACCAGTTGGTGTATAAGGGAAAAGAATTAAGCATGCTTTACTGTAATATGTTTAACTTCTACGACTCTTCATCCTCATATGTGGACATTATATTCGAATGAATTTCTGGATGTCCTGTAAAGAGCGCATTCAGGGCTTTTCAGAGATACATATAAAATGATTCGATGTTTCTTTAAGATCACTTCCTCTCCTTGGTCTTCAAAAATGTCTAAATTAATTTAGTGAAATATATTTACAATATATTTTATAACTATTATTTTTTAATTGTGTATCATAAAGCAACATCTCAGTTGTTTCAGTTGGGGTTTCAGATCAAAATATGACTTTCTGTTACGAAACAGGACGTTGATTTCCTCATATGAGGACACTGGGACTAAAAGAATGTTTATTGTGCAATTTAGGAGACAGAACAAATGAATAGGAAGAGAAATTACATTTCAGTATTATATTAAATATTATATATTAATATACAAATCTGGACAATAATTACTCCCATTATTACACTTCTTTTTTCACTTCATGTTGCCCCAAAAACACATTAATATGCAAATTAGATTTAGTTAGATACATTGTACATTGAGAAAACCCATTCATGACCATTTTGAAATGTGAATGAAATTTCATTATTAATATATTTTAATTGTTTGTGTTTATTTATATTTTCAATGCTATTAACAATGTAAATAGCTCTATACTATGTTTACATGCATGCAAACATTAGTCTATTTTAGCGCATGCTAAGGAAGTTTGAGAGAAACATTTTAATTTATAATAATTAAAATGAACATAACTGAGCCCTGACAAACCAAAGCTTTAGAATAACATCAGCTCCATTTTAACACGATATTGATATGATCTAGCCTGATACTCCAAGCGCAAAAGACAGAAAACTCACAAATAAGACCTGCCTAATTTTTCATGTATTTGTTTCTCCTAGTCATTAAATGGAGAGCCAATGGCTTAAATCTTTAATCAAGTCTACAATATAAATGTTTGAGATTCCAAAATTAACATTTGTTATCAAACCCAAAGGAAAAAGTTATCTAAGCTTTGATATTTACGTTATTTTTACATTTTTATACTCATTCTATATGTAAATATTTGTCCCACATGTTTTAGACTCTATAAATATAAATGAGATCTCTTGAGCGCAGAAATAGCAACCTCTGAACTATAAAATCAGTTGTTAAGAGCTCTTGTTGCTCCTAATCTTCTCCTGAGCTATTCTTAAAACAAATGTGACACTATTGATTGCCATCCCGATCCTGCAAACCCATAAGGGGGAAAAAAATTACAAATAGGATCTATAACTGTTTTTCCTAACAATAAACTAAATTTAATTAATTGCAAATTGAGTCTTTTGCTTACATCCCCTAAAAAAGACCCTTGTAATCTTCACACATCTTTGTTAGAGTTTAGAAAAAAAAAAAAAACAATGACTTTCAAACACCAATATTTCAATGATACATAGAACAATCACAAACACTGCTCTGAATCAGTAACATTTGTTAACAAAATCTTTAAGAACAAAATTATCTGAACTGTGATTTTCACATTAATTTTATTTGTGGATTTATTTACTTCACATTTGAGTCTATTTTAGAGACATACATGACACTTAAAAGAAACCCAACCAAGAGCTGGATTAAGTCTCCTGAGCCCTTAAAGAGGAACCCCTCTGAGCGATAAAAATTTCCCCTGGGTTACTCAGATGTGACATTGCTGATCCAAAATGACAGTGCAAAGGAACAAACGTCAAAGTTGAAAATAAAAAAACTAAAACGTTTCGGAGGTGACATATCGCATATAACTGTCAGGAAATCTTCGGCAACAATGATCCAAGGTACTCCTCAAACCTGAATGTATTTTGGATAGGGAAAGGCAGGAATATTACAGTCTGATAAAGTGGTAGCAAACTGCTGCCGGCCCCCACCGTCAATCAGAGCGGCTGAATGTGGCTAGGGACCAAGGTGGTTAGGAGGTTCATTTGAAACCAGTCAGGCATTTCTGATAGACCTCCATTTCACTCTATCCATGTCTCCCTCCCTCCCCCTCTTCCTTCACTGGCTCTCCAACTCTTCCTTTCTCTCTCTTCCATGTCCTCCCTCCTTTCTCTCAAGCAGGATGTACTATACTGTGGTGGGGCAGAGGAATACAGACCAGGGTAATCACAACATCATCAACTCAGAGCACTGATGTGGTCGACCCAATAATGCACCTCTAATTGAATAACTTATCCACCACACATGTCCCGTGGGGACACCCCGGGTGAAGCACGAACTGAGAGGCAGATGGCAGAAGCAGATCGAGCGCTCATTCATACGCTCTCACAACTCCGCCAATTGTTTTTTTACTCTTTACTCTTTATTTTTTAGGCAAAGAATACACTGCTCTTGTGAAACGCAATAGAGACTGAGGAACATACAAGAGCTCGACGATAAACCCTATCATACCCCTCCTGGGCACCACTGGGTGGTCCTTCCACATTTGGCACACAAGTTTCAGAGAAACTCATTCAGCACTAACAAACAAACTATCAAATGCACATGAACAAAAAGTATGCCATCAGATTCATGCAATACATAACTATATAACACCTAAATGAATGTTATTATGTTTTTGAAGTCTCTTAAGGTTGCATTTATTTGATCAAAAATATACTTAAAACTGTAGTATTGCAAAATCTTATTGCATTTTAAAAGAACTGGCTTCTATTTTAACTTTTTAAAACAATTTTATTTTTATGATGTAAAAGCTACATTTTCTACTTCAGTGTTTTCAATGATTCCTATGCTGATTTGCTGCTCAAATACTATTGGTGCTAAATTATTTATTGATGCCAATTATTATTAAAGCTAAAAAAAATTCTGGACTGATGTATGCGGCCATTACAGGCATAAATTACATTTTAATATACAGAAAAATACAATAAAAAACTGAAAACAGTTACATATAACAGGTACATATAAATTTGGTATCCAATGCAAAACAACTTGAGTTTCATTCAAGTTACACATTTACTTTTTGCTTTACCTTGGAATTAAGCTCATGACCCTGGTGTTGCTAATTCCATGTTCTACTGTTTGAGTTAGACCACAACAGAAAAGAGCAGCTTAAACATTCCTCTGTGAATATTCCTGTACTTATTGAGAGAAGAAGAGAATCATGACCCATACTAGTAGCACCACAGCTCAATGTGTCAGAGCCGCTCTCTCATTCTCTGTGTTCGTCTTATACTTGGAGCCCTCTATGTAGTCCATTTGTTGCAAACACTCTAGGTGTGGCTCTCATAATCAATAGGATCCTTGTTAGAACTTGCACGGGCTCTGTCGTTGCAGGGCATTGATTTACCCTTCACAGCCGATTGCACTACATTTACCCAGCAGCGTGTTCAAATGAGTGCCCTGCTGCTCTCTACCAATTAGTTTCCCTGCAACTATAGCACTGCGGCAGTCAAAGGGTTCATTACCTTGAGTTTCAGTCTTCCACTCGTAGCATGCATCTCTTGTACAGTCCAGCATGCACTAGCACTTTCAGAGGGATATTGAGAATGAGGGTCTTGCCATTGAACCTAATGGGTTTGTAGTAATGAACTTTCTGAGAATGTGATTGTATAGTGCGCATTGGATTAGCATATGCTGCAACCTCAGAAGTGGACAAGGCCACTGTCTAGAGGTTGAGTCACACTGCACTCCCAAGCGCGGCCCATTGTGTTTAGTACTGCTGCTTTTTCCTAATGTGCTATTTTGTAGTGATTCATTCATTCACATAAAAAGTTCCTTTGAAGAGCTATTTTCCTAGTCAAACATTGTGCTTTGCTTTTTCATGTAACATTTGATCTCTCCCAATGTTAAGGCCATTTTAAAAGCAGGCATAAACTTTGATATAAAAGACTCCTTCATTAAAAATGCCACCTAGCTCCCTGAGTAATATTTTTAGAGCAATTAATGGATCCATTTACATGCTAATGTCAGCATGACTGGGAGGGTACTGTATTGCTACATGCATTAATGTAAGCTAAAACATCCTCGGTGCTCACTATTGTCCTTGAAGTGGAACGCCTAATGTCCTCTTTCGTAAATACCATCATCAGAGGGGGGGGGGGGGGGGGAGCACCCTGGCAAAGGGGCACCAATGCATCTTGGAAGTGTAATGATTGTGCCTAGGGCCCCGGCAGTCCACTGAGAGATCAGTGAGCTATAGGACTGCAGGCAACCAGGAGGAGTAGGAAAAAAACAGCGCGCAACAGGGCTCAGTATCAACCCAGAATGCAATTTCAACACACCCATCTTTAAGAGATTTAAAATCTGTAAAAAGACACCCATCTTTGAAAGACTTGGTCTGGGCCCAAGGATTTTTTTATTTATTTTTTTGCTGGTGAAGGTCAATGGTTCTTATTTTTATTTGCCCTACTTCCAGTGGCCCCACTACAAATAAACGATAATATTTAGTTTTTAGCAATTTTTTTTTTTCAAATTAAATTAAATTAAAGTAGCAATGTATTCTGTATTGTGAGATACAGTCAAAACAGCACAGTCCAAGCACTGATTAAACTAATTAAAAAAAGAAACATCTGCATCTCTTTATTTGCTTTGCACACAATGCCAGGCATTACTAACTGGTCTGTAATTTTTAACACATTCTGTGACAAATCAACCGAATTTCAAAACAAGAATGCAAAAGTAAATGTTTACATTTGTGAGGCATAAAAAATGGATACAAGCAAAAGTCTTAGAGGCTACATAGCATTGGTTTGAAAGTGCAAGTGATTGCTTCATCAAACTCTCTCACGCTGTCTCGCACTGGTCCTGGATGTGGACCATCCTTATTGTTGAGTCCCATTGGTGTTATTGATTTCATTCCTGTGCAAAAATGTCTGTTAACCATTAAGCAAGTTTGATATTCAATATCAAGTCATTCAAAGTCTCTTTTAAATCTCTGTTTGTACCTCAGCAATATTTTCCCACCCTATTTGCTTGCCCTTTGCACTCATTCTCTGATTGTTACCTTTGAGCCCCCTCAAATGTTATCATTGTGTTTAAAACTTATTTATTTACTTATTTCAATGTATTTCAACACGGCTTTGAAATCTCCTGAACTGTCTAAAATGCCAATCCATTGCCTTTTTTTCTCTCTGATTCCCTCAGTAAAGCCAACACCTTTCCTTTCTCTCCCTGTGTAACCCCTGTGGCAGACTCTTCTCACACACGTCAAAGAGTAATAAACCAAAGAAGGATAGTTGAGCTTAAAGGATAGACTTAGTCAGCCGCAGAGCGACCATCTCTTCTATGCGCGCTTCCTCCACAATGCGCGCTCACAGCACTATAACATACGGGTTTAAAGGCACATAGACATTTGTGTCATAAACATTATATAACATTAGGTGGTCGTTACAACCTGGCAACCTAAACCATAGCTGGGCAGATCCGGCAAGACTTCATTTCACTGGATTTGATCCCGGCAAACAAAAGCTGCCCTGTCCACTTCATCCCCAGATGTTTTGTATTGATCTCCCTGTGGTTTTGGCAGGGTGGAGTGGCTGGGATTGTTGCTCCAGTTTCTCTTTTTTCATTGCAGACAGAATTAGAAAACAAAGGAGAAGGAAAAGTCTGCGGGTGTTTTTGGCTCCATGGTGCGTGTCTGCTAGGCGTAGTGTCACATTTCAGGCAGAAGTGCGGCTGGCCTTGCTCACTTTGTTATCTCACTCTCTCTTCCCCTTACTCTATCTCTCCCTACACTATCTGATTAATAATGCAGAGTGTCTCTTTATCTAATGTTCGGCTGTAGGTGAGTGCTGCAGATGGGCAGGTGAGGAGTGTACCTGTCTGCCTTCGAGGCTCAGAGACCTGGCTGATGGCCTAATGCTGGGAGGCATGAGGACAAAATGGACAGCAGAGAGGTATAGCAGTTTATAGACAGTGCATAGACACTATCTGAATAGTCCATGGCTGCCCAGAGAAAACTTTTATTGCTCAGAGATTGCTTTTTTAGAATTTGGACACTTATTGGAGTTTTTAGATAAAGGAATGTTTGGAATCAATGCAAATGTATCTCAAACCACAGCATGTGCAGTAACGTTGATTGGCAAAAAAAAGATATCCTTAAAAAAGAAAAGGAAAAAAGGGGAAAGCAATGTTATGGCGAGCCACTTATAATGTTGAATGAGGATAATTTTGTCAAGATTTAAAAGCAGACATTTGAAGACTATAATTTTTTTGAAAGCTTACTAATAGCATTTTCTGTAGAAACCTGTGTATTATTTGAGCTCCTTTTTAAAGGAGGTGAAAATGAAAAATATTTTTTTTAGCCAAAAATGCTATATGAATTAAACCCAGAATATTATTTTCATTCAAGAATACATAGAGCTATAAAAATGTGTTAACATAGCCCCATAAATTGTTTAGTTATAGGAAGAATTCATCATGGAGAAATGTTTTCGTTCATATTGAAATCTCTGCCTTTGTTGATATTCTTTTTGGGGTTTTTTTGCAAACTATTAGAAAATCTCCAAAAGCATTTTTTACATACCTTTACTGAAGTTTCTAGCTAAAATAAAGTGACAGTACTACAACAACATTTATTAATTTACACACACGTGATGACAGTGCCAGATTATCAACGAATAAAGATGTTTTTAATGTTTCATTGCTGTGTCATAACCTAAAAATTGTTTGTAGCATAGTGCATGATTTAAACATTTATACAGTCACATAAACTTTTCATGGCATAGTAAACTTGCTTGATAGCTCACCTGGTACGGTAACCCACATCACTCTTTAAACGTTGATATTTCACTTTGTATATGTTATGGAATGTACAAGAAGCTACATCATATAATTTCACATAAATGTCACCATAGACAATTTCTTTTTTTAATTAGCCTTGGTATTTTTCTCAGAGAAAGACAAGACTTAATTTAAAGTTGTTGTTTAGGTGAAACGATTACAACGAGTAAGATTATCCAGTTTAATATACAGGCACAACTCTAAATAATTGATATGTTGATTTCCCTGAAAAAAATAGCGAAACTGACTCACATCAATGGTTTAAAAGTGTGGCTGTTTGCCTGACCAATGGAATGGCACTTTGGCTATGAATTGTTTCAGTAACATTCAACAATGGAATGTTAATGGCATTTGTCTTGCACAGGGCGTTGGTGAAGTGTTATGAAGCAAGCGCACACCCATTGTCTCATCCCATATAAGTTAATAAGTCCCTTTCCATCCTCTGAAACGGCAGTGAAACGCTGAAAGAAACTGCTCAAGTGGAACAGCATGGAGCCGAGGTAAGTGCACCAGATTTACAGCTGTATATGCAAGACCGTAGACTCACACCCTCACCCACGTCATGTTTCAAGAACACTTCATGGCAGCGTTCTATAAATGGCTGTCAGCTTAACGAACAATCCACTGCGACACAAAATATCTATGAAAACATACACAAACGACACCAAAAAAAAACACCAAATCTGTGATGGATATGACCGGAACCATCAAACTGTTCATTCCATGCTTGGTGAATAGGGTTTTCAGACTCATTTAACCCAGCGCTAATATTCAGAGCTAAGTCACTTGGAGAAGCTCGTCGTTTTTCCCTCTCTGCGTCAATGTGATTTTCTTTATCTGTCAGAGTGCAGCTTGCACATGGAATCTGCCCCGAGTACACGGCTGCTCCAGTGTGGGTGGAGAGTGGGCGAAGGTGCGTGGCATCTGCCACAGTCCACCGCCTGAGGAGAAATAGCAACACTTCACATTCAAACTAACTTCCACTGCAGCCTTCACATTGTTAGGCACTGGATAGATTGAAAGTGAATACCGTGTTTCAGTGAATCATTTTCTTTGGCCAGGCTTTACTCTCCACCTTCGACATTTCCTTACAGCACACATTCAGAACGGTGAAGAGGAGGTGGAGAATGGATCATAAAAGCTTCGAGCACACTATTTACACACAGAAAACAGTAGTTCGTTTGGATGAAATATATTCTTCAGGCATTCATTGATAAACGGTCATTTTCAGGTTTGTTTTTGAGATTTTCAGTGAAATAGTTTTTACATTTTTTTTTCTTTGTAGATTCTTTAAAATGTTGCTTTTTTTTCTATTAAGGTTACAGGAGATATTTTTTATTTTAAGGACTGAAGTGTCATGTCTTAAAAGTAATCAAAAAAAAAAAACAACATAATATTGACACCACTATCCATTTCATAGCGGCCAAAAAAGTTGCATGGAATGAATTAAACGCAATGTTTAGATTTACAATTACGAACCCCCAATCTGAAATCCAGTGACTCCACAGTGGATTTTTTGACTTGGGATACTCCCAGAAGTAACATAAATTGGTGTTTTATTCTCATTCTGGCCCAGGCTTTGGCTTCCCCCTGCCAAAACTTTCTCATAAACACACTTCCATTTTGACGTCCAGCCAGTGTCCTATTTCATAATGTCCCCTTCTTCCCAATATTCATATAAATATCTGCTTACTTTCTGTCCAAATGTGTTTCATTAACACTTAACCACTGTCACAAACCTACACAAACCACAAGATTTATTATCAAAAGTTCATGTCATCACTTCAGTTTAAAGTATCATGACATGGGAGACATTTTGTTATTGCCACTCTACATTCCAAAATGTATAGTATAAGACACTAAATTAGGGACTAACTCATTTTTTAATACCAGTTTTATACAGTGAACCCCTTTTGCCTTCTTTAAAACAGTATAGCTTTTAGCTTTGCTAATTGTTTTCTGCTGGTGTAGCTGGTAGTTTAGCTTGCTACATTTTTGGAGTAATAGCTGGCTCACCGCTGTGTTACTTTTTCATAAAACTGAATCTGTTTGCAGTAAGACAGACTGCACAAATCCTTTATCCTCAGGGGCATTTCTGTTATTGTTAATTAGCGCGCTATCCAAGCAGAAATCCACGAGGTTGTTTTGATTGTGCTGTCCTGTTCACTGCTTTGTGTATATCGTACTGATGCCTCAGAGGTCTCATGTTTATGTCTAGCAAATCATCAAGAAAAATAAGTGACAGATTTAGAAGTCACAACAGAATGTAGCAAATGCTCATTTTCATATGCCATGGTCACGTAAACTATAGGAGGTGTGTCGTTGAATACGCTTCACTGAAACGTTCTGCTCATTTGTTGAGGATATTCTGTAACTGTTCATATCCGAATACTAGAAAGTTTTCAATGTTAATTGGACGCCTATTACTCTGAAGCTGCTTTCAACAGAGAGCAGAGAAGACTAAACTATGGTCTGACAAACCTTTGTGCTGTCTGGTTTGGATGCTGCTGCATAACAGAAATTTCTTTAAAAGAATTAAATAAATAAAATTAGGAGAACACTTATTTCCCCCCTGCTGCTGCTGATCATGCACACAATTTCACTCAAAGTGTGCCACTGGATAAATTGACTCCACACTTGTCAAGGCATCAATTATTCAGCGGCTGAGCCTTTCAGCACCGCCATCATGTCCCTCTCATTTGATTTGGAGGACAGGAGAGGCGAACGGTGCCGAGGCGAGTCTGGCGGAGCGCGGCGGAAAGTGGCAGAGACTCCTGTCTGATTGGAGCGCGAGGACCGCCCGAGTGTTCATTAAACCCCAAAAAGTACACGCAGGCAAAGAGGACGATAACAAGACCCTTGAGCCGCTCGTACCCGGCTCTCACACACTTCTGGAAGCCAATAAATATTCTCCTGCTCTCCCTCTTGCACAAACAGGCATGTCAAACGCAACTAACGAGTCAGCAAAATAGGCGATCCTTGTCCCTGCGGTGAGAGGCGGCTACTTTCATTTGTTCTATAATTTGGAGCTCCTGCAAAGGATTAATAGACCCAGAGTCATTGTAAAGGGTTGAGACACGGCCTCTGTGTCCAAGAGTGACATCACAGACACAAGTTATTGTTCCCAAGCAGGCTGCAAAATGAACCTTTTTGCCACACCTAATGAGAAGTAAATTGAGATTTCGGCATATTTCTTAGCGACCATGAAGCGGTTTTTTGAATCATTTGGGTTCAATGACAATGGAATAATTATATGCTAAGTTTCGGGAGAGTTTTCAGTAACAAGCCTCTATGTCTGCCACAAAAATGTAACTTTGTGAAGTAAGTTTTGTCACTACTGTGAATGCATTAGGAAGAATGTGTTTCCTGCTTTTGAAAGGTCCATACCACCACCACAGAATCTATAGTGAAAAACAGAGTTGTCCAGTACAGAATGAACGACTTTCATAATATGGTTCTTTTTAGTGAATCTACACACAAAGCAAGAACGGTGTAGTCCGACTCCTGAATAAATGACTCATATGAGCCTATTCATTTCAGTGTTGGCCCATTTAAGAACGCATTAAGCTTTTTTATTTGAACTGTTCCTTACAGTGATGATCAGAACATGTAGTTTGCAGATTGTATGTTTTTTGTGTATTGATGCAGTGTTATTTATGCATAGCATTATGCTTTATTTTTATATTGTTGTTTTTTAGTATTTCATCTTAAACTTGTTTGACATATTTCAGATAGTTTCCAGTATATATTTCAGCTTTATATGAAAAAATCACAATATGTATGTATATATTTATAAAACACTGGACTGTGAATAAATTGTCTTATTAAATAGTTTATATATTTTGGATCCTTCATTGTCCTTTACCTTGCTGTGCTGTAACAGATCTTGAATTAAAGTAAAGTGAGGTCAGCATGTTGCCTTAACTCAGGCAAGAAAACTCTACGAAGTGTAATATGAATAATGAAGTTGTCCCCTGAGCCACTAATATGACCTCAGGGCTGTGGTCCAAACAGTTTGCCTCGGTGTTTGGGTGTAGTCGACCCGGGGTATCCTTCAGACCCCGCAGCCACTGAAATGAAAGCTGTCTCACTGCGGTTAGTAAAATAGTTGGACAATGAGAGCATGTGGTGGCCATGACTCAAGGCAGTCTGGGTGAGCGATGGAACTGCTGAGCTCTGGAGGACAAAGGAGAGAGAATCAGCAAGAAAACACACACTGACCTGGTTTAAATTTAAATGCAAGGATTTCAGGAGAAGAATTAGATGGTTTCCACTGTCAAACATACATACAGTACAGTACGTACTTAGAGTAGCATTCACTAGGTAGCAGTTTTGCTTGTTGTGCAACATGATTGGTTACCAAAAAAAGTATGCCAACAGTAGGGTATAATCTCTGACCAAATACCGTATCCCCGCATGTATCTCATTTTACGTCTGCTGCTCATTTTAATGTGTCATTAAATTAGATTATGCGTAACTTATTGTTATAGTATATAATAATAAGGTTTAGTTTTCATGCAACTGATAAATAACACATCTTTCATACTGTCATCTCTTCAGGTTTAAGAAGTTACGAGAACAGCTGGCAGTCTCAGTTATTTGACTGCCATAATACAGTCTGAAGTCTTTATTGGATTACATAACATTTCTGGCAACATTTGGGAGCCCAAGACGTGGAATAATATTATAAGCTTCCTGATTGGTGAGTAGATCTTAATCCCCGCCCACATTCCACAGTGACTGCTCGCTCTGAGAGCTGCGTGTTTTTCCTGGCTAATTACACCTCTAGCACATTCCAATATGAATATCACCATACGCTCCACATCAATAAAACATACAATTTCTTTCTTAACTGAATCTGCTCTGAGGTTTCCTTTTGCTCCCAACTCTTTCAGAGTCTCTTTACTTCGTTGTGGGGGGGGGGGATTTCATAGCGGTAGTCGGCAGAACAAAGTCTGAAAGCAATCTTTTGTTTCTGGGTGTCTTAAGTTATCAGGAGCTAGAAGTTCATCAGAGTTTGGTCAACAAAAGTCCATCATATTTTCTAAGCTCTGCCGACTGCATGCGGGGAATGGGATGGGTTTCATAAATCTCTGAGCCAAGTTCCTTTGAGTCCATTGGGGGGGCAGGCATCAGCCATGACTCAGTCTTTTAAGTGTAACTCGAGCCAGGACATCTGCATTGCTCGAGAGGAGGGTACTGAAGCGCCGATTTGGAACACTCAGCGATGGGTATTTTGGGAAGCAGTGATGCCTGTCAATGACCCACTTTGATTCAGAGATGCTAATTTGTTCTTTGTTGCCACAATGTGTTTGTTTTTTTGTGTTACTGATTGTCGATGGAGCCACTGGTTTACAGAGCAGACAAGAAAGGCAAGCTTTCTGTCATTGTTTTCCTCAGGTGCTTCCATAGCCTGTGCTAATGTCCACAGCCAGAGGGAAGCTGTGTCTACCGTCTGAGATAGCAACAGATATTATCACTGCAACACCTTAGTTAAAGTGTAGAATTATAACACCGCTGTGCTATTATAGTGCTCATTTATTTTTTGAGATTTTAGAAGACATTGGGGAGATTTTGCAGTCCTTTAGACTGTAAAGACGGTTTGTTTAAATTCTTAAAAATGTAAAAAAATATATATATATATTTATATATATATTCTTAATTGGTATCTATTGTTCCACCTATAACATCCAGGGAAACTTCATTGCACCAAAGATTTCTTGAGGTGGAATATGTTAAACAATATCTTTACGCAAGAACTATTTAAAGGAATAGTTCACCCAAAAAATTTTAATTCCTACATCACTTACATTGTCTTCCTACTTTGGAAGTCAATGGTGACCAAAAGCCTGAGAATTGCTGTATTTTTTCCAAAATATCTTCCTTTGTGTTCGGCACAACAGAGAACTTCATGAGTAAATGAATAATAATGACAGAATTAAAATTTTTGGGTGAACCTTTCCTTTAATTAAAGACAATTTAATGGAAAAACATGGATCTCTCTTCATTTAACTTCACGTTTAGTACCAAAAAAAAACCTAGGGTTTTGCCAAGGTGTTGTTGCTAGGTAGTTGTTTAACAGTCCAAGTGCATACATTTTTCCCAGAAAAAGGACAATTTCCAATCTGTCAGCAGTGCACCACACATTCAATTGATGTGCATTGCATTCCTATGAACAATATGTTGATCTAGCCACTTTATTTTTTCTCATTTTTGACAAAAGAAAAAGCTGAATAAAACTTTTCTTAGGACTTCTGGTAAAAGCACATAATGTAATGTTATTGTTCAAATAACCAAAATAACCGATTTCATTTTTAAGACTTTAACAACACAACAATTCGTAATCTATTTTACAAGGTGGCTAATTCATATGAATTTGTCAAGTCAAGTCACTTTTAATTATATAGCGCTTTTTTAACAATACAGATTGTAGCAAAGCACTGAACATTATCAAACAGAAGAACAGAGTGATGGTAATGTATAATGAC
>JAUMHQ010000315.1:2225619-2238902 GCA_032361165.1 Enteromius paludinosus | reverse complement strand
GAACGCTTGCAGCACGGCAAGGGACGCAGTTCTCGTTCCCATGTCTCAGGGAACCTGGGTTACGGAGGTAACCTGTACGTTCCCTTTCGACACTTCACTCGTACTGCGTTTGCTAAGACGCTATGGGAACACATCAATCCCGCCATGCTGTAAACGTAGAACGACCAAAGCCTGACAGCGGACCAAGGAGAAACCCGAGGTTTGTTGTAATTTTTTAATGTGCCCCTCTGGTTAAACACTGGTCCATTCTTGGCCCCCCTAGTAAAATTTGTTTAGAACCGCCACTGCATTTCAGTCCTATTTGTAACAAAGCAGTTTTGTGAACTAGATCAGCTTATTTATTGAAGATCAGTTTCAAACTCAATTTTAAATTTATTAAAACTATTTACTATCATATGATTTCAGAAATATAGCACGAGTTTGTGCCTGGTATGCTTTTTTGAATGATGAATGATGTGGGTAGATAATGATCAAATTTTCATTTTGAGTTAAACTATCATATTTTACAGAAAACAGGGTCGCACATGGGTAAAAGTTTCATTGTTGAGAGGGAAAAAAGCAGATAAGTTGCATCAGTGTATACATCACATTTTATTGTTACATTCAATAATGTAGAAGTTGCAAGCATTATAAATGCTATAAGAGTTGTAATTCCCCTCACTCCACAACAAACAGAACAGGAATTAAAAATGTAAATATAAATAAGTGCAATAAAATAGTGTCAAATGATTAATCATGATTTATCCTTTCCAAAATAAGAGCTATTGTTTACATATGTATCTTATTTAAAATAAAACTGAAACTACCGGCCTGATATATGATGACCTCTTTAATTCGGCACAAATCTAAATGTTTACATTTTGCACATGTTTTGCATGCTTGATATTAATTGCTTTAATATAAGTCACTAGAATATGAATCACAGTGCTTTTCAGATGATAAAAACACAATTTATATTCCATAAAATAGGGTATTCCTTTTAAAACTAGTTGTTAATATCCAAAAACAAGCATTACCATATGACCAATGTTATTTATTGTTGAATTTCAGTTGGACAGATACATACAGTACATCATACCGTTACCATGATATTGGTTTACCAACACAGTGATTTACGGTTTTAGTCATACCGTCCGCTTCCAGCGAACTAATGTGTCCATTCCCCTTAAAACTTTAACAGGGAAATGTGCAGCATGGGTCAGCAGCGAGATGTGTATATTCCGGAAGCGTAATTCATTAATTTGCTGTTTGCTATCCGTCAGTCACCCGGAATAATCCGTCGGGAGGGGCCAGTGCGCTTTCCTCCGCCGAGTGAAAATTGGATTTTGGATGAGCGATCGCGCAGCTTAAACTTCCACCAGCCCGCTGTCTATTAAGTGCACCCCCCACGTCACGCACACACACACACAGACACTCGCAACCCAGAACCAATCTAGAGCCACGACAAACACACACAAATATACATCCTCGAGTTTTAAGAGTTACATAAAGCCGTATGCAAACGCACACGTATGCAGCCACAGTGTGACATGGTGCATGTTGTATTACCTACAGCGATCCCGTGCTTGAGAAAAGCAGACTGAACAAACACAGTCAGCATAATCACCAGAGAAAACGACATGTACACACCTCTGACTCGAAGGAAATGAGCTGGAATTTGGAGCATCGTGCCCACATGGGGAGAGGCAGATCTGGAGAGAGAGGGATGTGGGGAGGATTGATGGATAGGGAAAAAAGTCAAGAAGAACAGAAACGAGAGCACCGGGGAGACCAAGACAATTCTCGCTGAGATGTTGATGGCGAGATGCTAGAGTTTACTCATCCAATCACGAACGTGTGGGCAGAGAGAGGGAGAGTGTGTGTGCTTCATCAGAGGTGCTTGATGTCACTTAGTAAAAATAACGCTCTGTGTGTGTGTTTCAGCTCCTCTGACTGAAGAGCCCCCCAGGATTCTCTTTCCCTCTGAAAACAAGCTCCTCACCATGGACGTGCAGCTTGGTAAGAACAGCTTCTGCTTGTGTACGTGTGTGTGTGTGTGTGTGTGTGTTGGGAGGAGGGGAGGGATGTTCACAATGTACTATTTTTGAAAGAATATAGTATGTAATATGCTGTGCACAGTATGCAAATTTTCTGAATGCATGGATTACCCGAATGACCTGCTGCATTTGTTGAAATGTGTGGTGTAAAACCAGAGCACACTGTGTGGAATATTGTATCCCATGATGCACTGCACTCGACTTGACCTTCTATTTCCAGGGTGACAAAAGAACCAGAGGCGATATCAATCATGGTTTTTCACGATTTGTCTGGTTGAGTCATTTTTTTGAAGGCTCTGCCAAAATGTTTGCACAAACCTGGATTACAAAATGGAAGTAAAATTAAAAAAAAAGCTCACTAAATTTAAGAATCAAATATTTGCACCATTTTAACCGAGTGTTTCTGAATGAAATCCACTTTCTTGTCATATCACTTGCATCTTAAATAACCAAGTGCCAAGGGCATTATTTCTTCTTTTGTTTTGTTTTTTTTAGGGGGCACTAACGGCAAATGGTGCTTCTGCTAGGGGCTATACACTATATCAGTGCGTTTTGTTTTTGAAAGTCTCTTATGCTACTCAAAGAGTATAATTGAGTGCAATATGTGTTTTTTTTTTTATTTAATATGTTTTAAAAAGTCATTTTCAGCAGCCAGCAGAATTTGAAAATACTGATCTGAAGGTCAAGATGTTTTTATTACTGTCAATATTATAAACAGCTTTGCTGCTTGACATTTTTGTAGAAACTGTGATTGTTTTAGATAGTTATTTGATAAAAAGAAAGGTTAAAAGAGCAGTATTTATTTCAAATTAAAATCTTCTACAATGTAAGTCTTTGCTGTAATTTTTATCAATTTAATGCATCATTGATAAAAGTTTCTTTGACACACACAAAAGAAATCTTACACTTAATTTTTGAAAGGCACCAAGTATGATGCACAGTTTACTGCTTCAGTTCTACAAATGTCAGTGCTGTTTGATACAATTAAAGACTGCATCAAATAGCGCTGACAATGTTTTGTTTGGCATACTACTTATGGAAAGCTGGCAGTAAATTGAACAGTACTTTAAAAGAGATGTTTGTGAACGTTTTTTATTGATCATGGCAGTAATTAATTCATCAAAAAATGATGAAATTGTGTAGAAGAGCATTATAACCAGGCATATATCCAGTTGTTTGGTGCAGCAGAATGCACTTTTGGCATTTTAAAGAGCCAATTGTTCTACAGTCCCAGCAATAAAAATGGTCGTAGTGTAGCCATAGCAGAAAGCACATTAAAATAATGGGCACAATTCACTTTTAATCCAAGAATTTTCTCTTATTACAGTGAAACCCTGTGTGCTGTCTTTTTGAAATACTGTAATAGGCAGCATGCAGTATACTGCAGAGTAAGCAGTACGGTAGTATTCTGTTCAAAACACAGTCGATGTGTTTCATGCATTGGAATTGTGTTTGTGCAAGAAATTGTGCAAGTAAAAAGAGTCAATTGTAATGGATTTAGTTACAAAAACACAAGAAAAAACAGTTGCAAAAATATGGGAACTCTTTTTGTTATTGAAAAGACGTCAAACTGTTACGAAAAGAGACTCATCAAAATGTTTAAACTCATGCCATGCAGTTATGCGCTAACTCGGCAGCAGCAGCATTTGCATGTGTGTGTGTGTGTTAACGCCTGAGAAAGGAGTTCCCCTGCTAGACAGATAGCTGCTATAGTCAGCATTATGATGCTATGTTGTTTACGCTCTGAATGGAAGTCGTTCTCATAAATGCAAATCCTCTATGCTAATTATCTGCTGTTGTCTCACAACAATAGCCGCTCCATATGGTGCCGAAACATTCAGTGGGCCTTCTTTTGGATTTCGTTGCGCCTGTGTGTGTTGATCCGAGCTCCTTGTGCATGTTAACACACGCATACCATCCGCTTTAATATATGTAACGGACTGAGATGTGCTTGTTCGCGCATGTGCACTAGTCTGTTAGCATGTTCACTGAACTGAACCATGTGTGTGTGTGTATGTATGTGGTGGATGGAGCCTCGTCTGTTTGTTTGGCGGAGACTCTGGATCCAGGCATGTTGGAAACAGGAGCAGATTGGAGCATATTGTGGCGGCTCTGACCATGTTCTGCCTTCAGAATGAGCAGAGAGTGCAGGACACCACTCATCAACTAGAGACACGCTGACCACATGATGGGTCATTTTTAGAATTAGACAGCGTGTGCATTGTGGGCTGCTTCATCTCTCATCTCACTTTCCAGGATGATGAGAATTAAAATAGAATTTTAATTTACAGTAAATGAAGTTACTGTTGCAGTGAAGAAGTATTATCAAATCTTTTAAAATGATGGCGTCTTAGACTAATAATGACACCTGCTGACAAGGATGTAGCATCATGTAAAGATTTTCAGTTAATTGTTCTTATTCAACTTATTCTGTGAGTGCAAGGATATGACAGTGGCCAAAACAGCCCCACGCTTTGCAACCTCAGAAAACGCATGCAATTTAAAAAAAAAAAAAGCACCATCAAATAAACTGATAAACGTAAACGTCTTTATCAGTTTGACAGCACATGTGCTACAAATGCTCACAACACAAACAAAGAAACGTGCAAGTAGCACAGACCACATTGAAATTACCACAGCAAAATAAAAAAATTAGCCATGATTTTGTGAGCTTATTTTAGCTAATATCAAAAAAAAAGCAAAAGCAAAAGGAATCATATGATCGTGATGTTAAAATATATAAAGAAGAATTTCAAAACAAAGATTGATAACTATATCACAGCAATGTTCGTGGCTTTGCGGTTGCTTTAAACACTTTGAGATGGTCTCTGCCTATTTGCAGTGCGTTTCTGTTTTGCAGTGCAATAATTTATTCATTATTGTGAACATTTGCAGTGTGCATGTTGTCAAATTGCTACTTATGCTGGTGCTTTTTACAGTTGCAACACGTTTAGCTCTCTCAGCCACCATATTGAAATAAAACAAGCGTTCTGCTGCTCATGTGATTCAGCATGATCTCTGATTAAAGCAACCTGCTCCAAGAAAACAAAAAATAGGTCATGACTCTAAAATGTGTTTAATGAATTGAAATGCAAAAGTTTCATTTATTTTATTTATAAAACCACTCGTTTTGTTGGAGGGAAAAATGATTTCACCTTTTCCAAAATGAATAAAACAATCAAAAAAGAAATATAAAAATAAAGACATACTTGGTAAATGAAGTGTATCAGTAAATATGACCCAAAAAAAATCTAATTAAGCCAACATATTAAATGACCAAATCAATAAAATGACTAGTCAATTATAGACAAACTGGCTCCTCAAATGTGTGGCATAAACGTGTGGTTTTCAGGTGACATCTAATGAAAGTACTTCAGTAAAAATGAGAGAGAGAGAGAGAATTTTAAGAAAAGAAGAGCATTAAGGAACATGCAAGGAGGTTCTGAGAGATGAAGACAGAATTCTGAGCTGGTGGAAGAATATTTAATGCTTTTAGAACGTTTCAGGAGGGAATCGTTCCTCGCTGAGCACTTCCTGCAGAAATCTTATTGGACACGCACAGACACACGCACACACACTCACTCACATGCAAACTTAAACACATGCAGTTTTATGAGGATATAGCAAGGTAAGAGGATATTGCTGGACTAATACTAGTTATTTCCAGCATTTGTTGATGCTGCTGTGTAATACTATGTGATATGTATGATGTATATGGCCATTACTTTGCTATAAACATGCTTATTATGAGAGATGAGCTATCGAAATCATTTTTCATGCTCCCTGCCATAGACGCGGAACAGATGATGATGTGAGAGGATGGGATGATGGGATGATGAGTGAAGGATAGAGAGAGACGAATAGAGTGTGCTGTGTGTGAACCCATCACATCCAAACATTATTAATGACAACAGGGGCACTCATACACACACACACCTATGTGCACAGATGCACACACACAAGCACTCAAAACTCACAGACAAACAAAGAAAAGGGAAAAAACGAGACAGAAAGAGAATGAGCTGACTCACATTCAACATGAAAAGAGGGGGGGAAATGTGACCTTTTTTCCTGTGTCTTTATTCCATCGCCAGCCAAGATGAACAGACAGAAAGGAACAATGCAGGAAAGACTTGACTATCTATCTGTATTATGTATATTGAATTGGACTGATGAAAGTTCATCTTAACCTTCATGTTCTGTATGGGCTCTTGAAGCCCTCAAGGGCTCAAAATTATACCAATAAACATTGAAATATCTGGTTGAAACTCCATTGCTTGTTCTAATCTTATGTGATCTGATTATAAACAAAATTTCGGCTTGATAACATGCATCAACCGTCCTTTATGAAAAATTGCTTCATTACTTTTGTTTGGAGTCTCAAGAGGACTCAGATACAAAGCATTAATAAATGCAATGAATTTTCACATGGTAACTTTTTATGTGTACACCCCTGTCAGTTGTTTATTTTAATTTCTTTTATTGTATTTTTCACAAGTGTTTTTCGGAGGGGTCCATTCAACACAGCAGAAGCGAAGTCACTGAAATGGAAGCTAATGAGTTTCTGAAAGGTGTGGGAAAAGCTTCAGTGTACCTACCTACCGGATCGTGTTTGGCTCAGATACTTATTAGATTGTTATTTTTATAACTGCTATTATTATTTGCAATTTATGCAAGTCATTGGGGCTTCTGAGTCCTAAAAAAAAAAAAAAAGTAAAGTCAACCTCAAATGAGGGTTAACTAAACATAATCTAACTTAATTGAAAAGTAGTCACTGTGTGTCTTTGCTTTGCTTCCTCACAGATGGCACAAAACGCACACGCAGAAACACTCACGTATGTTAACGCAGGAGTAGGGAGGATTTGTGCAGAGGTATTCAGAGAACACTTCTTAATATTAATCACCCTTGCCCAAAATAATACAGTTGTTGCTAAGCAACCATCGGGAGATGAGGGCATTTCTCTAAATAAACATCTCAATTTATTATTGGGTAAGATTGGACACTGATATCCTTAAAGGAACAGCACAAAAGCAGCGGATATGTGCAAAAGCTGTATTTCTGCTCTTAGGATATTGAGCTAAATAGCCTGGAACCAGACATTTGGGGTTTACAAGCCCATTTTCTGGCCACAGCTGTGGATTAAATGATGAATTAAATGATAATTTTTTTTTATACCATTTCTTGTTCATTCAAATCTAATCTTTGTTTAATAAACATTTGTATGTAATGCGCAGTAGGCAAATGAGCGATCGTAACAGCCAATGAGCAGCAACTTAGTTATCTGCTTCACATTTTTGAGCACATACATTTTCAGCTTAATTTGAGAAAGAAAGAGAGCGCAAAAGAGGAACGACTAGACGGAGAGGTCGCTTTATCTCTATTCTGAAGTGTTCGCTCCAATCCAGAGTCCTTTGTCCCACATTTTGGGTCCACAAGGCCACGGTTTCTAATCATGCATATGACCCTGTTAGAGCTGCCACGACCTTTCATGTGCTGGCAGTTTTTGGCATGCCCTTTAAAAGGAAAGTTCACCCAAAATTCTGTGATCAGTTACTCACCCTCATGCCATTCCAGACCCATTTGACTTTGATTCAGAGAGATTTAGCAGAATGTCTGCGCTGCATTTTTCCATACAACTAAAGTGCACTGCTCAAAGCATTGGAGCCTGTATATTTCACTTTTTAAATAAAATATCCAGATTTATTCAGACAAACCAAATACTGTAAATGCTGGTTTGTCACATATGTCATCCAGACAGTACCTTTGGCTGCCAGAATAACAGAAGAATGGACATAGATTGTATGCATAGTCAAAAATCTTTCATGTAGGAGTGGAGATAAATGGCATATGTAACTAATTACCTGTTCTTGCATAGAGACACAACAAAGTGTCGTTTTACTCTCTACACTTGAATCCATCTTTGTACCGCGCTTTGATGCTTAACCCTTGACTCTATATCCCCCTGCATCTCTCTAAATTGTTTGATCTCTGTCCTTTCCGTCCTTCACTTTAGTTAGAAGAAATCCTTTCATCTGATATTCCACATCACCCGTCCTTCCTGCTGAGGGTTAGTTTCAGGCGTAGCTGAAACCATACATAAACCACCTGTCAGTCTATTAACAGACTCATACTCACCTGCATTCAGAAAAGAGGAGTATTAAACACATACACACTCACTCGTGTCAAACACAGAGCATTTCACAGTCAATCATCTACAAACTGGGGGGAGTTACTCGTACTTGAACAAACTGCAATTTTATTTCTTTTCCTAGCCTGAGCTTCAAGAATAATCAGATCAAATCAGATTTGCAGCCCAAAAACACCTCATTTGTGTCCATCCTGGTCGTTTGTCAGATATCCAGAGTTTATTATCGTTCCTTTGGGGATTTGAACACTCAGTCCTTATTGCTGGCTCTTAGAAGCTGAAGGAAAGTGAAGAGAGTGTGACTGGAAGCCCTATTAAATTGAAATATGAAAAGGACCTTTAAAGGAACAGTAAACTATTAACCCTCGTATCCTTCTAAATCCGATATCTTTTTAGCACATGGTAATACATACAGTATATTCACTAAGAAATTATTACTTTTATTCAGCAAGTGTTCATCAAATTGAACAAAAGTGACATAGGGACAGTGTTACAATTGTTTAAAATGATGTGATTTTTAAATATTCCATCAAATAATCCTGTAATGTGAATCAAAAAATGTAAAAACATTTGTTTTTAACATTGGTGATAAATAATGAATGTTTATTGAGCACCAAATTAGCGTTTCAATGAGAATCTTGTGACACTGAAAAAAGAAAGAAAAATCTATAGAGGACAGTTATTATACATTGTAATAATATTTCACTATATAACTGTTTTACTGTTTTTTTGACCAATTTAGTAAATGAGAATTAGACACTTATTTCTAAAGCATATATGTTGCTTACTATTTTCGCTGTCAGTATACACTAAGTTTGTTAATCGGCCATACCAGGAAAACAGCATTGGTTCTCACATTCGAATGAACTGAATTGACTATCCTATTGACTCCTCAGTCCATCCTAATGTAATTTAATCTCCAAAACTCCCTGCTGCAGTTAATCAGTCTTGTACTATAGTCACGTACCAACAGGAAGTCATGTGATGCGTGTGATTTCCACACATGATCTCCCAGGGGTCTGACGGAGTTTGATCCCGCTGTCAGCGGAAGAAAGCTGCACTGAGAGAGAGAGAATGCTGAGAGAGAAGAATAGAAGCAGTGGGTTGAATACGTAAGGGCCTGCTGACGCGCTGATATATCTGGATTTGGATTTATTTTGGAGATTGAAACAGATCCTCTGGAGAAACGCCGCCTGTGTGAGGGGGAGGGGACACATATGTGTCAGTATGTGTGTGTGTGCTTTTGTATTGAGAGAACGTTTTAATACCTCTAGAATAGTTCCCTCTGAAATCGAATGTGTGTGTGTAAGTCTGTGTTTTATAATAGAAAACTTTCTCTTTGTTCACGAATCTCTCTTTACAATTCAAATGTGCTCAGAGCTCTAAAAAACGGATTAAACTGTACTAATTGTCTTTTCTCTCTCATTTGCACACTCTTTCAGTGTCAGACACACACGCTGTAACATCGGTGAGAGAGGTGCTGAGGCAGGGTCTCTATTATGACATCAGAAAGAAAGGATGAGGGGAGGACAGGGAGTATGAAAGGATCTGCGGAGGAGTACCTGTTCACAAAGCCCTATTCTATACAGATAATTAAAGTCTTACACGTCCCCGTTGGGTTGCACTGCTGAGGAACAAATCAGGTGAAGAATTGGAGGAGGGGAGAAAAAAGATGGATACAAAGAAATGTGTGCATTCGGTCTGCATTGGGAGATTCTTTCTATAAGTGAAGTGAATTGTGAATGAAGGTCATAGTGTTAAAATAGGTCTCTATTCGTTTATTCATGGCTGTGTGTTGTCTTCAGACCTGAATGTTTGTGTGTGTGTGTGTGTGTGTGTGTTTTACAGGAATGCTTGGTCAGTGTTTCGGCTCTGTTGGTAAATGGAGCGAAACACCGCAACCAAACAAGCTCAGTACACTTGCCTTTCATTCAAACGCATTGAAAAACACACTCCACACAAAAAATTGGCCCTGGATAGAGCTTAGAGCTCTCTCTGGTGGCAGACCTTACTAAACATCTGTGTTTTTTCTAGTTGCTTCCTAAGTTATGCATTGAAATTACTAAATTATTCCATATCTGTAGTGTGTTATCCTCTGATTAGGAGGCAGACGAGATTGTGATGATAACAGAGGAGACAACAACTAGATTTGCACTTCCTAAATGAAATGTCAGTGCTTTCAATGCAGCGATAGAATAGTGTTGGACTTTTAAGCTTGGATTGGTTATGTGTTAAGAAATACAGCATCAGAGCCGTTTGATGTCATCATGGCAATCAGCACACATCTGATTTTCTGCCAGCTATGCATAAAAATAAACATGCAATCCAACACTGTTGTGATTATATAGACACGACAGGAGAGGCTAATCTGAATTTCTGTGTGCAACTAGATGTTAGAAAGAAAAACAACACAGTCTCATGACCAATTTGTGCATATTTTACAAGGTGGCTAATTTGTACGAATTCGTACAACCTCACTCGTTAGAATTTGGACACTTTGTCTAAACCCCAGTGATGTGCAGGTTTAGAGGTGTGTAAGGTGTAGATAATTCATATGAATTGGCAACTTGTGAAAAAAAGCACAAAAATATGAATTTGTATGAGTGATGTCATACTAATTAGCCTCCTCGTAAAAATATGTGCGAACTGCTATGAGATTAGTCTCAGTCTCTAACATCCCATGGATCATTGGCTAAACGTCTGATGCTTGTGGCACAATTATCTGAAATCACTTCAGGAGTTTTGAAGTCATCGTTTGATTGGTTGAATTATACAGGATTTCCAGGAGACGTGTGTGTCGCGTTCTTTAACATTCTGCCTGGAAACAAAGATGCCATAATGTCATATTGCCTCATTAAAGAAGAAAGCGTGTCGTGTTTACAACAGTGACAGTGAGCACTTAATCAGGATCAACTAAACTCTGAAATTTTCAAAAGTATGTGAAATCTTAAGCACAGAATCTTTAAAACATGTCCAAGACTTTTACACACAGCGGTCTGTTATTGTGTCGAAATTTCCACGCCCCTGAACATGACATGTCACAAAACGAAACATGATTGGTTGCTTTACCTGTCATGTGTGGGTCTTGGCCATTTAAAGCAGACAAAGTTGCCAGACCTTTAACCAACGGTCTGGCTCTTTTGAGATCGGACTGGAAAAAAGGTGGTCGTCCTATATTCGGGGTCTAGACATTGACGTGTCAATAAAAGACCCACAACAATAGGTGGCACCAAATAAACATAAAACGAGTGTGGCATTACATAGGCTAAGTAATGTAATGTGTGTTGTAAAGATCGCAAGTAAAAACAAAAGAAGTTGATCCAGGAACATCTTTTACTTGGTGAAATGTTTAACAATGGGAGTTAGTTCATTTCTCTGTGTTTGTTAGCTTCTTGTAATAGGGTTTTTCGATGTGTACATACAGATCTGCTCCTGATCCAGGATCTTGTCATCCCAAGACTGGACTGCTGCAATGCTGTATTGGCCAGCCTTCAAACTAGCTCAATTAAACCTGGCACAAGAACGGCAGTGTATTTGGTCTTTAACCGACCGGTGACGGCCCACGTTTCACCCCTCTCAGTCTTGCTCCAATGACATCCTAATCAAATTCAAATTCAAATCTCTTTTTTCTACTTCGGCAGTCGCACTTTAGCTCTAGCTTTTGTTTACTCTTGAAATTCAGTATTGCGGCACTGCTAATGTCGCTGGCTCCTGTATGATAAATAGCTTGTGTTTTGCCTTATTTGAAAGTCGCTTTGGATAAAAGCGTCTGCTAAATGATTAAATGTAAATGTAATTGGTTTAAAGGTCCCAAACTGCGAATGTCTGAACATTAACATTTCATAAATGTAATTTGTGTTTATTATTATGTCAACAATACATCAAACCCAGTATCATTTAAAGTTCTGTGACTTGATGTCATTTACAGTATGCGTGTATGGGGCTGTTTTACAGACTCGTGGTCTCAGTATCTCTTTGATCAGATGCTCCACATGTACTTCATGTCCTGGTGAGAGACAGACGCTATTTCTGGTTTGTTTGGGGGCCCGGAGCAAGATCTTCCCTGGTGCTGGGCCTTATTCGTTGCTAGTCTAAAGACATGCCTAATTAACGTCAAACAACTGACAAACATCACAACATTAAGGCAGAAATACCACCTCTGCCGCATCCAAAGAAAGAAAAGAAGCAGCACTTTAAACCACTTATACAACATAAACATGTTCGATACACTGAAATAAACACACTGTTGTTAGGGATTGTAGTTCTCAGTTTTGCACTTTTAATGCAATTTGTTATTTATTTTACAGTTTTTCACACAGAAATTAGCTTGAGATAAAACAATAATTGCCTGATCCCTTAAGGTCTGCAGACCCCCTGTTGAAGACCCTTGCTTTAGAAGTGTAGATTTCTCTGGTGTACTGTAACACAGGTTTTGTTTGGGTGTCCTTGTGCTGTTTATTGTTGTCATGTCTTTTATTTTGTAATCTGATTCTGTCTGTTGTGTCATGCTTTCCTTGCCCTCATGTCTCTTCACTATTGGTTCCCTTGTTCTTTGTGTCATGTTCTGATTGGTTGTCCTTGTCACTGTGTCATGTGTTCATTGGTCTGTTCTTGTCATGTGACTGTCATTGCTCTGTATTTGGCCATTGTTGAACCTTGTGCTTGTTGCGTATTAATGTTGTAATCTACTGTCGGTGAGTTTAGTCTTTTCATGCCAAGTATATGTCAATGGGGGCTATGGCACCCAAGCAAGGGTGGAGCTTGGGCCAAGACCGCCAAGACTGTCTGCCTGTGTGTTGGATCCACCGCTGATGTCAGTGAGAGCTGCAGGCATCATGGTGACATCTGCGCACTCAATACCTGGCATCTTATGACGCTTTTCCACTGCATAGTATGGCACGGTTCGGTACAGCTCACTTTTGGGGGGTTTTCCACTGGGAACAGTACCTGGTACCTGGTCCTTTTTTTAGTACCACCTCAGCCGAGGTTCCAAGCGAACCGAACCGTTACCAAAAACGTGATGTGAAAATCGTCATTACTGTGTCACTGAACTTGCGACACGAGACACAACAGACCCGCTAGATTTAAATCAGCACAGCCA
>JAUMHQ010000315.1:2209329-2221966 GCA_032361165.1 Enteromius paludinosus | reverse complement strand
ATGTCCATGTACTGAACTGTTATTATTCAACCATGCCAAGCTAAATTCAGTTTTCCATTCTATGGCACCTTTAAGTAGGATTACTGTTAATTACATTATTAAATTCTGTTTGTGAAATTACTTACAACAAATTTGTATGTATGATTAGTTCAGGGACACTTTTAAAATGATACCGTGATCATTTATGTCCACCACTGTGCATCAGATTAATAGCTGGTCTTTTTTCTCAACGCAATCCGATGATGCTTCAAACAGTGGCCGTGCCATTTTGGTAGGCAAAGCAGAGCTCGGAGCAAGAGTAATACAGTTTTTTTGTTGTTGTTGTACAATGGCAGTAACTTGTGCTGTGAGGGGGTGTCGTAGCCGCTCATCAAGTGGGGACAAAGTGAGCTTTTTTAGAGTACCACGGGTGAGGACACGCAAAGAAGAGGAAACTAGAGCGCTTTGTGAAAGAAGACGTGCTACATGGCTTGCCAGAATAAACAGGGATAACGTGAACATCTCGGACGGCTGCAGAGTGTGCTCGGATCACTTTGTCCAAGATAAACAAACACAGCACGTGGAAAGTAGTTTTCTTACTATGCTTGCATAACAAGTTTATATATTGTGTTACCATGATTTCCTTGCTGTCATACATTCAACAGAATGCTTGGATATAGCCCATTTTTATTAGCCTACAAAATATTACTTTTATTTTAGGCGGACCAAGTTACCTTCATGATGAAAAAAATCCTGACTGGGCTCCGTCAGTTAAGCTCACAGCCAAACAAAATTAAGCAGATAGAATACCACCTTTAGGAAAGAGGAGAAAAGATGAAAAACTTGAACTAGACACTCTTCTTGAGGCATCTGCTGTGAAAGAAGAGACGGGTGATGCTGCATCATTAATATCCACAGACAGCACTGAAACTAAGATGAGTTCATTCATTATCTCATCTGGTCAGGAGGTGTTATTCCCAGTAATCCATGACATAAAAATAAGGTCAAAAAGTTTATTCGATCGTGTTTATATTAAGCTGATTTATTTCTGATTTATAATATTACTTTGATATATTAAATATATATTTACATATCCACCTTATTTTATTTATTTATTTACCTTTTAAGGCAGTAGTAAACTATTAACTGAAAATGTGTGAAACAAGATTCATTGGCCAAGGGTAAATAACTACAAGGATAACAAAATGCAGTCACTGGTAAAACTATTTGATCACTGCCTTAATGATTATAATAATTCATTTAAAATACTGCAATGACAAATGTTTTTTGTACAGCTAAAATACCTGAAAGAGACAGATGCAGAAAGCCTTTCACATTTTAATTAAAGATGACTGTGCACTAACTTGATATAAATAACATGAATAGATCATAGTTTACCCATTTTGTCTTTCTTGGAAATGTTTTTGATTCCAGATTCAGGCTAAATGCACAGAGAAGCAGATTAAGGACAATTTTGTCAAACTTTACCTGTTGTTATCTAATGAAGAGGCCATGAAAGCGCTGAGAGAGGAAGAAGAGCAAAAGAGCCAGATACTGAGAAAGAAGATTGTGAAGACAATCGCAGATGTAGAGGAGGAAATGAAAGCTGAAGATGCTTTATTCCTACAAGTACGAAACATGTGTGGGGTTCTTTTTGTTTGTTTTAATAGAAATTACAGCATCTTCATTATAATGGAGATTAATGCAAATATGCAATTTTCTAAATTCTAATTTAGTCTTGTTGCATAACCTACAGTTCTCCTTTTTTACAGAACTACGATGCCGCTTTGAAAAGGTTTGTTTGGTTTCTCTTCTGTTGTTCTGAACTCAAACCCACAGCGTCACTGAATACTGAGTGTTTTTCCAGAGTTTCCCAGTGTAAAGCACCAGATCCAGAGGACATTTCTGGAGTTTTGATCAATGTGCCAAAACACCTGAGCAACCTGAAGTTTACCGTGTTGCAGAAGATGCAGAAAACTGTTGAATACAGTGAGTAAAGCACATAATGAATTCACGCCCAACATTAGAATCAGTTATTTAATTTGATGTTTATGTGTCTCTGTCTTCAGCTCCTGTGACGTTCGACCCCAACACTGCTCACTGTAATCTCATCCTGTCTGAGGATCTGACCAGCGTGAGATACAGCGATGAGGAACAGACTCTTCCTGATAATCCGGAGCGGTTCGACATGTTTGCGTGTGTTCTGGGCTCAGAGGGCTTTGACTCTGGCTCTCACTGCTGGGATGTTGAGGTCGGAGACAGTACAGGCTGGTTCCTCGGAGTGATGACCGAATCTGCTCAGAGGAGGAATAAAATATTCTCAAGGAGTGGAATCTGGCTAGTGGGTCATTTCTGTGGTGAATATAAAGCTCATGAGCCACCGCAATCACCAGCTCTTCTCCCAGTGAAAGAGAAACTGCAGAGGATCAGAGTTCAGCTGGACTGGGACAGTGGAAAGCTGTCGTTCTCTGACCCTCTTGCTGACACACACATACACTCTTTCACACACACCTTCACGGAAAGAATATTTCCGTTTTTTGGTGTTGGCTGTGACATTTCTCCTCTGCACATCTTACCTGTAAAAATTACTGTAATAGAGCCAAATTAATGGTTGAATTGTTTGTCTATTAAGGTTATTAATTGATGTACATTACCACTTTCAATAACTGGAAATAAATCTATTTTGCGGTTATTTGCCGGTTGTTATTTTGACATGTTTCAAAAACATTTTTTAATCAAGTGACATCGATGTGAGAATGGTCTGCATGTGCAGTAAATACAAAAAGCATTAGTTTTAATATTTATAATACATACATTTTATGCTAAAATATATGTATGAGTTTCATATTAACATCCCAAGATTAATGTCCACATTATCACTTTTGCATGACAGTAACATTAACATCTTTACATAATCCAGATAAACTAGCCAGTTTTAAGAGTGTAATTTTCAAATGTCCAAAACCATGAAAGGTTTTTTTTCTTGAAATAAACTATAAAAACGTATATATATATATATATATATATATATATATATATGTATGTATATAACTAAAGTTAAATTACTATAGCGATTTCAGTAAGCATTTTGAATGCAAAAGGAATACTTTCGCTGAGGAACAAAAAGCATCGCATGCGCACTGTTTTCATACTGGCCAAGAACCGCCCACTTAGACCGGAAGAACTCACATGACTGACATGTAATGTGACCAATCACAGAACGCTGTTAAAACTACAGTTCATTTTAGGGGCGGGTAAATCTGAAATCGATTATGATAATAATAATGGCACAGGAGTCTCCGTCAGACGTTGTACAGACCAAACCGAAGAAAGTGCAAAATGACTGTTTGCTCTGTGGTAGGGAATTCTATGCATCCAAAAGTAACAAGCACCGACTGTTTCACGGTCACAAGTCTGAAAACAAAACGGAGTGTGCGGTCGTGTTGGAGGAATTAGTTGGCAAACTTCAGAACACGACGCTGGCCGTCTGCGGCAAATGCAGAACTCTGTTGCTGAGGTACGACCGCGTGTCCAAAGACGCAGAACGAATAAAATGGCTTATTAAAGATACGTGGAGGAAGATGAGAGAGAAACGATGTGCGGAGTCAACGCCTTCAATGGAGGTGAAGAGAAGACGAGAAGTGATGGACACAGCAGCAAATGATGAGGATGACAAAAACACTACATCCAGCTCACTACAGTTCACTGACAGCGCTGCAGTGGCTAAGGCAAGCTAGCTCTTTATTTGAGAAACGTTTCAGCCTTTAGAGGGAATCCGTTATGTCATTTACCTTAGTTTCCAGGTGTGAGAAGACGTGCTGGATCACAATGCATAGTAAATGTAATTTGGGGGGTTATAAAACGTGCAAAATCAGCCGTTTAATTTATTAACGTAAGATGTACAGGAGCTCGAAACTGGTATTTTTATGTTTACCCATTCTATTGATTTATTCCAGGAGAAACTCAAAAGTGCATTGAAACCATTGCAGGGGAAGTTGAGAATATTTCAGGAGTTCCAGAAGACTTCGCTTCAAACTGCAGAACATATTAAGGTAACGTTAGGGATCTATTGAAGCTTAAAAGCAGTGAAGCACTCTTGCAGCGTGTCTGTATATTGCTTATGCGCAATGTTATATAGAATATAGACATGCATTAGTTTTCAGTTTCAGGCTCAATACACTGAGGGACGGATCAAGGAGGAGTTTGGGAAGCTTCGCCAGAGTTTGTGTACCGATGAAGCAGCCAGGAAAAAAGCGCTGAGAGAGGAAGAAGAGCAAAAGAGCCAGATACTGAGGAAGAAGATTGAGAAGATGAGCAATGAGATTTCATCTCTTTCTGCCGCAATCATAGCCACAGAGGAGGAGATGAAAGCTGAAGATGCTTTATTCCTACAGGTGTAAAGTGTTTTTATTTTATTTCGTTTGAAAATATAGAAATTACACCAATTTCATTTTAATAGAGTAGAATTCTAATTTAGTCTTGTTGCATAACCTACATTTCTCCTTTTTTACAGAACTACGATGCCGCTTTGAAAAGGTTTGTTTGGTTTCTCTTCTGTTGTTCTGAACTCAAACCCACAGCGTCACTGAATACTGAGTGTTTTTCCAGAGTTTCCCAGTGTAAAGCACCAGATCCAGAGGACATTTCTGGAGTTTTGATCAATGTGCCAAAACACCTGAGCAACCTGAAGTTTACCGTGTTGCAGAAGATGCAGAAAACTGTTGAATACAGTGAGTAAAGCACATAATGAATTCACGCCCAACATTAGAATCAGTTATTTAATTTGATGTTTATGTGTCTCTGTCTTCAGCTCCTGTGACGTTCGACCCCAACACTGCTCACTGTAATCTCATCCTGTCTGAGGATCTGACCAGCGTGAGATACAGCGATGAGGAACAGACTCTTCCTGATAATCCGGAGCGGTTCGACATGTTTGCGTGTGTTCTGGGCTCAGAGGGCTTTGACTCTGGCTCTCACTGCTGGGATGTTGAGGTCGGAGACAGTACAGGCTGGTTCCTCGGAGTGATGACCGAATCTGCTCAGAGGAGGAATAAAATATTCTCAAGGAGTGGAATCTGGCTAGTGGGTCATTTCTGTGGTGAATATAAAGCTCATGAGCCACCGCAATCACCAGCTCTTCTCCCAGTGAAAGAGAAACTGCAGAGGATCAGAGTTCAGCTGGACTGGGACAGTGGAAAGCTGTCGTTCTCTGACCCTCTTGCTGACACACACATACACTCTTTCACACACACCTTCACGGAAAGGTTATTTCCGTTTTTCGGTGTTGGCTGTGACATTTCTCCTCTGCTCATCTTACCTGTAAATTCCTCAGTAAAAAAAGATTCACTGTAGATCAAGTTATTAATTTCTCTGCTGCTAATGTTTAGACACAAACGTCTATTAAAACATGCTTACTGGCCTCATGATGTTGGGTCTATTAAAAGGTATATACATATTCAAAGGAATTAATACCCCAATATGAATTGTCTTAATTTTTTACCCTCAAATTATTCCAAACCTGTACGAATTGTTTTCTTCTGCTGAACACAAAAGCAAATAGCTGCTAGTCTCTATTGATTTTCATAATCCACAGAGATTATTTATCTAAAGTTTATAGAAAACCATACATTGTGTATAAGCCACATGTCCTGTTCAGGTTAGGCAATTCAATTTAACATATTAGATTCTTACAACAACAGTTTTTTGAAACAATGAAACCTTTTAAAACGAATTATTTTGTGTTCATTTATTCATCCAGACTTCAAATGATTGTGGAAACCCATATAATCAACACCATTTGAATCACAAATTGTATTTACCGCTTCACCGTTTCCATAATCAACTGATCAACATGCTAGTTTCAAGCTATTACATGTTGCACGTTACAAGAAAGCGCATCTCCTTGGTCTTTAATTGCACAAAGTTTTTTCTCCTCTTTCTTTTCACCTCTTTCCACTATTAGACTCACTTTGTCTCAGTGGAGATCTGCAGTAGAGGAGTGCTGATCTCACTGGACTGGTAGGTGCTGGTGACTCTCAGCAGGCAGCTGAGCAGCATGTCTTTGGCCCGAGCTGTCTCCATGTTCTGCTCACGGCTCAGCTGGAGAGTCATCTGGTCCAGGCTGGTTTGCAGAAGCTCAGAGGCCATAACGGGCCGGGTCACCGCAGGTCCCTCGGTCAGGTACTGCTTGTACAGCTCCAAAAGCTTCTGCTCCAGGTAGCCGTTGAGCTGCGAGTTAGAGAGAGGCCGGCTGAACTGCAGAAGAGAGGGACGCTCGCGTCCGCTTTCTTCTCTCCAGCGCCTTGAATTCCTGTACTCGTGGACCAGAGGAGGCAGGAGAGAGGGGGAGGGGACATCTCCAGATAGAAGGAAGGGCCCGGTCTGGGGGTCCTGAATTAGATTGCCCTGCACATCCCCTGCGCTGGGGCTGAGCGGCAGCACCTGGCCACCAGCAATGTGTAAATCGCCATAATGCTGGCAGATGCTGTGGCAGCTTGATGGCACCAAAAAGGCTTCAGTTTCTGGGGTGTCCGCATGCCTGGGGATGTCCACACCTATGGCGAGTTGGCGTCCTGCCACAGAGTCCAAGGGGGAAAGATGGGCATCGCTCTGCTGGGTGTTGTTACGGATTGTATTCTCTTGGGATGAGTGGACAGGGCTTTGTGCTGAGAGGAGGTTACTCGGCGGAGATGAGGCTGGAGCTGTGACCGTGCAGCACGCAGGAGGATTTAAACACTCGAGATCAGCTTCAAACACCAAACTCCACAGCTTACCTTCACACAACATCTACCAGACACAAAGACTTATTCAGCTTTGCAATCACAGGAATTAAAATACATTTAAAATAGTGCTGAGCAATGATTAATTGTGATAAACAGTATCACAAATAAACTTTTTTCTGTACATAATATTAACCGAAAGTAAATAATTAAAATGTAAAAACATTTATTATGTATATATAAATACAGATACATGCATGTATATATTTAAGAAAAATATGTTATGTTTACGTATATATTAAATATATTTGTTTATAAATATATACATGTATAATATAAAAATGTATAATGTATGTGTTTGTATATTTAGTGGGTATATATTATATAGACAAAGTAAACGCACATATATAAACAAATGCAATTAATTGCAATGAATCATTGCCCAGAACTAATAATAAAAAAATAATAGTTTTAATATATTAATTGTTATATAAGACTAATTTACAAATAATTAAACTTATCAAATGTGATGTAAATCTAAAAATAAACAATTATAAATCAATTTAAAAACCTTATATAATAAAAAACAGATTTGCATTACACTGTTATAATCAATTTAAAAAACTTTAAACTATGTTTACATGTAAAAAACTATCTAAAGATTAACTACACAGTGGGTAATATAAAATCTTAAAGGCTGGCCCATGGGCAAAAATATAATATTGCTCAGTCAATATCACATTACCCAAAGTATATACCGGAATCTTGGACATTTTTGCATCACCATCTTCCAGTTTACTGTGATTGTCATTAACCCAAAAATCCAACACCAACTAATGAAACTAGAATTACTACCAAGCTTACCTTTTTACTACTGAAGAATTTGTGATTGTTGCTCTGGGGTGGTTCTGTGCTGTTCTGTTTCTTTCTGTGAGCCTCTGCCGTTTTTATGCACTGCTGTAATGGTTTTTATTTCACTGTAAGTGAAAGTTATGCTATAGTTATCCTCCACCGAGGAAGGAAGTGAAACTATGATGAGAATCTGTTTTCTGTGTAAATTTGGAATCACATTTATGAATGCCTGTTCTCATTATGTAAGCTTGTTTTATTTATTACAATAGAATTCAAAAAGCTGCACATCTTGTGTAATATGCTTTAGCCATTAACAGGTCAAGAGTATTTCCACACACCTCAAACAAGCGCACCCCACTGTCTTTGCTGTGTCTCTCCTAGACTTCCTGTCTTTGTAATAGAGGGTTGTTAGTCATTTCTATAATTAACTTTAAGTATGTAAAACACAAAAGCTACTGTGGTCAATTAAAGGACTGGGTATGTATTGGCATATTGTTGTAAACTGTAAATCTGTAAATTTAGATCTTAAATGCAGCTGTTCTATTTTGCAGTTTCATTAGAATGAAAAAAAATGTCTCTATAGACCACATATTTCCCCTAAAAACAACGTTCGCACCTGCAGCTTTTTGGATTCTTATGCAACAGTGAGTTTTCATTTCCCTATTTCCCCAATACCAACGCAATTTAAGCCATACTAGACATGTAGATTAAACATCCGTCCACGTAGCAGTGGTCAATTGGCTAAAGGGTGGGTGAATAAATGCTGCATCATCTACATTCCTTATTCATGTGATGATCTGTCTATCTTATATAAAAAGAAAGATCATCTGATGAAAGTGACAAGTACATTATAGGCTTTCTCCCACCGTATGCACTCAACTAGATGTGCACAATCAGAATATTACTTGTTTTCAGAGTAATGTCTGTTAAAATAATCAGTGATCTGAACTTTTGTCTGTATAAATAAGTACTAAGTCAACAAAATGTTCTTAAATGGCTGATGCTTTTAAATGATTGCATTATTAAATTTTTATAAATGAAAAAAATAAATATATAAAATACAAATTTAGGATTGCTATCCTGAAGCAGCACACACGTTATGTTTGAGGATCCAATCAAGAGAGTCCACCCAATACCCCATCAGAAACTTTAGCCATCCTGTCGTAGTGACTCTAGCTCAAGTGTCTGAAGCATTTGTTTAATATGAATGGATCTGTACTCATCTTTACAAGTTCTGAGACACATTTGTCTAAGATGTATCCACTGATAATTTATCAAAATAAATAGCCATTTTATATAGCCATTTTAACTGGGTTTTTTTGTTGTCGTTTTTTTTTTTTATTATTAACATGCAAAATGTTCTTTTGTAATACGTTTTGAACATACCATAAAGTCAAAAAAAACAAAGCACTACAGTTAATTTGAACATATTTAAATGTATTAATTTATGATGGTTTAACAAGTGGAGTAAGAAGTATTGTCTAATCGTTTATACTTTTATATTTTCACATTTAGCGTGCTATTTTTATATTAAAACATTTTCCTTTCCATCTTTTATATACAGTTACATATATAAAATAGTTAAATAATGGTCTGAATTATAGGCCATTCAGAAAGAAATGAAACATAAATAAAAATACCAATTTATTTAGCAGATTTATCCAGGGGGATTTAGGCCTAGGTTTGCCTAAATCATCCCGAAATTGAGCACACACACACATCTACATTATGATTAAATAATGTTTATCCTTATGAAATGCCTGTTATGTAACATGCATCATAGGGCCAACTGTGAAAGCCAGCACATGTGTGTAGTCTAAAATGTCTAACGCTGGTTAATTATTCAAATGTAAGTGTAGAGTTACAAGCTCACCGTCTCCATGGCTGCGTTAGAAACCTAGCGTGACTTTTTATATGGTAAACGAAATGGTCATCGCTTGCAAGATGTCCTAAACGCGTTTGGATCAAAAACAGCACTTCAGCACCATGGACAAGATCGACCAACAAATCCCCATCTCGGCTCCGATTGTCATCAAGATATAAGGAGCGTTTTCGCGCGGAGAGGGATATGGAGAAGCAGTAACCACCACCAATAAAAGTAATTTTATTCATTACTAAACAAACAAGCTAAGCACATTCCGCTTTTCCAGTGACTTACGGTATAAAGTGTTCTGAGCAAGGGCATAATGGTGATAGAGCCCTCGTGGGGTTTGAACCAGCATCCTTTCATATATCAGCCCAAATATTTAACCACTGAACTACAGCACCCAGACACCAACTGCGATGTTTAAGAAAATCAACGCAGTTTTCCGTCCGAACAATCTTGGACCTCGCTCACGGGACAGGTTCAGGGCCAGTGAGGACTACCACAGCGCGTGCACCGTCAAACTAGTCCGGAGCACGTCGATGCTCGTGGTTGGGGAGAGCAGTCGCGCGCCGCAGGACTCCACGCTGAAGAGGAGCGTGAGCGCCGTGAGCGTCGAGGCCAGCACGACCCTGTACTACTACCAGAGCCGAGAGGACCGAGTATGGCTCTACTCCCAGAACCAGAACTGTTTAGAGTACTTACAGGAACTGGTCGCGCTCAGGAGGCAGTACACCAAGAGCATCAACGACCTCAAGAACAGCGAGCGCAAAGAGACAGCGTCCCGCAAGAAGAACCCCGCACCCCGGCCACCGCAAAACACAGCTGCACAGGTGAGAGGAAACGGCAAGGCTACTTTTTAAACCTAGAAGAACTTGAGCATTATTTGGGAAAAGTAAAAAAAAAATGTCTGCTATAAACTGACATCTGTATTAGTAGCCTGAATCTGCTTAAAAAAATAAATTATACAGATGACTCACGAAAAAAAAAAGTTAAGAAGTTCTTAAGGATAGACAATTATAATGTAGTCCTGAGGTGTTTGTTAAAAATATATTTTAATGCAGTCAAAGACAACAAAAAACCCTGCTAATTAAATTAGTTTGAATAAAGCAATGCAACTAAGTATATACAATCCCCATATTATCTTATTTCAAAGACTTCAAGACCTGAACCTTCTGCTCCACCAATCCCAAATGAGGAAGACACACTCCAGTTCTTTGATGCAGTCATTGCAAGCTGTGACCCAGAGCCCAGTCGAAAACCACATGTGGACAATGGACATGCAGATGTTGACTTCGTAGGTGAGTGTGGAGCTTATTGCTTAATCTCTAGTGGCCAGCATGGAAGATGCAATTGTGGGATGCATATCTTAATAGAAACATTGGTCGACTTGAAGTATTTTGTTTTTTCCCCCCTTCATGGTTCAGTCCTCAGTTTTTTATTGTTTGTTATGTTTGCTTCTCTCCATACTGCCATTTTAATGTTTCTATAGTGGCAACCAGTACCAGCGAGCATGACCTTCACTCAAACTGGGTGCTTCGGGATCCTCGTCGAATCTCCATGACAGAGTCGCAACCCAAGAATTCAGAAATCAGTCACGGGCAGGCAGCCCAGCGGAAGGGGGAGATGGGAAGCACAGGCAGCAGGAGACGTCTACAACGAAACCCAATCCACCTGCCAAAAGTGGTGGAGAGTGCCTTTCAGACTCTGCGATTCAAACCCAAGCTCAAGAAGAAAGACTAGCTGTTTGTGCCCAGAGGACAACGCAAACTTTACAGCTGTGCGATCACAAAGTAGGACCTAGAAGAAAGAATAAGGAATAATCTGACTCAGCACAGAAGACATGAGCTCTGTGACGTCATGTCAGTGCTTACTCACTGCCAGAGCTTCATAAATTATCCACAGCAGATGAGAATCTCTTTTTCAGTAGCTCTCGATAGCAAACACTTAAAGCCATTAACAGAGCGTAACAACTAAACAATCACCCTGCGCACTGATTCCAGACAGGTGAGTCTTAATCAGCCAAATGCAAAACTAACCCCTATGCTTTGCATTTAGGTCAAGTCTAATCTAATACAGGAAAATGTTGGGGATCATTACTATAGCACAGGGGTGCCCAACCCTGCTCCTGGCGATCGACTGTCCTGCAAAGTTTAGTCAAGTCAAGTCACTTTTATTTATAAAGCGCTTTTAACAATACAGATTGTAGCAAAGCACTGAACATTATGAAGTAGGAAAATAGAGTGATGTTAATGCATAATGACGAGAATTAAACTTTATTTATCAAATGCAGAGACGGTCTCTGTAGTCAAGATGACGGTAATCACTGGAAATCAGGTGTCCCCAACTAAGCAAGCCAGAGGCGACAGCGGCAAGGAACCAAAACCCCATCCATGAGAGAATGGGGAAAAAAAACTTGGAAGAACCAGGCTTAGTTGGGACCAGTTCTCCTCTGGCCGGACGCCCAGCACCTAATTTAGCTCCAACTCTAATCAATTACACCTGAAGCACATAATTACGTTTTTTAGGATCACTTGAAAATGAAAGGCATGTTTGATCAGAGTTGGGAGCTAAACTTTGCAGCACAGCCGATCGCCAGGAGCAGGGTTGGGCACGCCTGCTATAGCATTTCTTTATAAATCCCTCAAACTGGTACTAGGTGCCTTAGTGTGTCGATTTGTACTCTTTTTTATGTTATTATGTCTATGGTGATTTATGTTAAGGAAAGTTTAAGTAAGCTAAGTAGCAAAAGAGTGCTCAATTGTGTGTAAACTACTTCAGCTACTGTTCAAGTGATGTATTTCTACTAGTGAGACTTTTTTTTTTTTTAACATTAAAGACTATAAAGAGGAACTAGATGCACGTGTTTGATTCCAGAGCTGAAAACGTCTGGTTTCTTTTTTTTGAAAAAAGGAAGCAGGAATCGGGTATTACCGACTTTAAAACTAAGATCACAATAACAACAGGTGCAATGAGTCAGTCTTTATCAGCAAATAATAGTGGATAAAGTTAAAGAAGATTTACTACATACTGAAGCCATTTCAAATCATGGACAAATGAAGAAAATGTCACATACATCAGCGTTTAATTTTTGGGGTCAGTGAGTTTTTTTTAAGAAACTAATACTTTTATTCTACAAGGATGCATTAAAGGTGCCATAGAATGCATTGAGAGAATATTTTAAATTGTTCTCTGATATGCACATAGAAGGTATGTAGCTTAG
>JAUMHQ010000315.1:2175255-2196672 GCA_032361165.1 Enteromius paludinosus | reverse complement strand
AACAACATTAAAATAGTGTAGATTAGTGTACACTGTTTAATATTTATTTTATAGTTATATTAAATTAGATTTTTTTTAAAGTAACGCAATAGTTACTTTGCCTGGTAATTAGTTACTTTTGTAATGATGTAACTCAGTTAACTCAGTTACTATTTGTGAGAAGTAACTAACTATAACTAATTACTTTTTTAAAGGTACGTTCCCAACACTGCTTGTAAGTCTTAATCAAATGTTAATGCTTCCACTCAGAGAAGCTTATTTTGAATTTCCATTACCTTTCTTTCGAATAAAAATGAGCATAAATGTCAGCACAAATTATACAATGGGGCCCAATGCTCATAGGAACTTGAGTGTTTACAGGAACTGCTTGATTTAATAGAAGCCACAAAGCTGTTTGGAGAAAGTAGAACAGCGCTGACATTCGAGTGAAGCACCACTTGAGGCTCACCAATTATTGAGTTTTCCAAAAATGCTTTGAAGAAATCAAGGAGGAAGCAACCTGAGTGTGCGTGCATAGCCTATATAATTATACAAAATTCAGTATAGCAGTAGCAGTAAAGAGTTATTTAAATGAATTGTTTTCTGTTTTAATATATTTCAAAACTGGATTCAACTTCAGCTTCACATGATACTTCAAAAACGTATTCTAATGTGCTGATTTGGTGAACAAGAAATATATTTTTTCATCAGTTTAACTGAAACTGTAGTACAAAAGAACATCATTTATTAGACACAAATGTGTTGCTCTCTCTGTAATATGAGCCGAGTGTTTTAACCCCAGAAGAGGTGCTGGTATTTTTTCTCTTCAAGATAAGGGAACTTTTTTCCTTCTTGACAAACTTTGGAGACTTTCTTCTCGCATCTTCTTTGCTTAATTCAGCCAATTATGCCTTCTTTAGTAATTTTCTTAGCTGAAAGCAAAAAAGAAGAGTTTAATGGGACAAGTAAACAACAAGGCCTTCAATAAGACTGTGGGGGAAAAAAAACCTAATCCTACATAGGTTGCAGAAGTAGTGCAGGATAATGAAGCTATTTATAATTAAAATAAGTCTTTAAAAAGTGTGTGCTGAGAATGCTTCCAGCCATATTTTATGCAGAATGTCACAATAGAAAAAAATAAAGATTGATCAAAAGGGCAAAAAACGTGAACTTGAATCTGAATTTGGAGTATAGTTTTGCTTTGAGTAACATTGTAGCAACGTTTGTAACCCTCATTCCCTGAAGGAGGGAACGGAGACGTTATGTCTTGATGACAGACTGGGGTCTTGCCTAGAGCCCTGATTCGCTCTGCTTAAGAGAAAACACCGATGAAAATTGGCAAGTGGTTAAACAATGACGAACCACTCCCATTAATCCGGGTATAAAGAGGTGACAGGTGCAACCACTCATCAGATTTGCTGAGGAGCTGAGAACGTGTCCCAGCTCTCAGCGAGGTAGTGGCAAGGCGACATAACATCTTTGTTTCCTCCATCAGGGAACGAGGGTTACATATGTAACCGAGAGGTTCCCTGTCTGTCAGTCACCACGAGTTATGTTGGGCTCCAATGGAAAAAGCCACAACCTGAACCATTACAACCTTGTAGCACTACAAATGTTGACAAGCGGCGCATGTCAGACAATTGCTTTGTAAAGGTGCAACCCTCCCATCGCCCCAAAGCATATTCGCTGACTTTGATACCCGTAGGGACCAGAGTGATTATGTAGGCACCATTTCAACCTTCTGCAAGAGGGGCTGCAACATCTTGTATTTGTTGTGCAGTCTGGCAAGACAATGGGGAAGCGGAGTTTCTGAAAAGGGCAATACGGAGACCACATCCTACCATCGGAGGTGACATTTGGAACCCTAGTACAACTGGCAGTAGAGATAGAGTACTCTGTTAAAGGTTTACCCAGGAAAACCTTACAATGCAGGATACACATATAGGATTACCCACAGGGAGTCAACTATATGGACATCTAGCCCAGTGCATAGGGTGACCGGACCCCGGGCATGCACACCGATACTGAGCCTTGCGTCAACTGCTCCATCCAGTCTGACTGCCTAGGATACCGGAGGAGTCTCTAACAGGGTTTGCCACCTGGGGATCTTACTGGAAGAGTAAACAGTGCTTGCATCCCCTGTGATGGGGAATGGTGCAGCAAGCGTGACACCGGCCAGTTCTTCCCACCTCTTACCTGTTACTCAACACACTGGAAGAAATGCGAAGATTGTAGCATCTCTTGAAGGTTTTGGTGTCGCCCAGCCTGTCTGCCAGAGAGGTGCCGTGGGACAACGCAAAGGAGGAGGCCACGCTCCGAGTGGAGTGGGCTCTCACCCCTAGGGGGCACGGCTCACCTTGGGCCTGGTAGGCCTGGTAATCCACAATCCAGTGGGCCAATCTCTGCTTGGAGACAGCCGTCCCTCTCTACTGACCTCCGTGGCAGACAAAAGGCTGCTCTGCGCTTCTGAAGTTTTGGGTGCGGTCCACATATATGCATAATGCTCTTACGGGACATAGCCAGGCTGGATCTGCCTCCTCTGAGGGCAGTGCTTGCAGGCTCACCACCTGATCGCAAAGCGGCGTGGTGGGAACCTTGGGCACGTATTCAGGCCGGGGTCTTAGGACAATGTGAGCATCTGTTTGAAGCATATCTCTCCACTTTGTAACACCCACAAGCAATTCTGGAGAATAGAACACAATACTGAATCGGTCAGCTGCGATGTCAGCGTCTGTTGTTTCAAGTTTGCCAGCAAACGCGGAGGATATTCCCTTCTCAGTTAGGTACTGTAACTTCACTTGATCTTCCACAATAGATAGGAGGGGACGTTTAATTTACGTTTAACTGGTCTTAATAAGTGCTTATTGTCACTCATGTAAACACAACAATTTTCTTTCCCGTAATCACAAGTCTGCGCTTTGTTTCCTGGCGAAGATCAATGCGACACTGGCGTCCCCTGGAAATCCGGTAAAATTCAACCAATCATTTGATAACTTCGACACTGCTGAAACGTTTCCAGTTAAATGTACCATATGCATCAGACGTTTAGCCAACGTTTTGTGGGCGTGACGTCTGAGGCTGAGACTAACTGCATCGTGATGTGTTGCTATGGCAGCCACATACACTTTGAAGGTGGTGGGCGACAGCCTAAGCTCCAATCTTTCCTGCAGAAAGGAAAGCACAACTCCTATTGTGCATCTTCGGGGGGTCTTCTTGTCCTCCCTGACCTTGCACAGGGTCTGTGTGAGCAGGCTCACTGGGGGAAACGATTACTTGTGTAGCCCCCAAGGCCAGCTGTGCGCCATTGCATAAATACAGCCAGCAGTGGGAAGATTCGTGAGAGGCAAACAGATCTACCTGAGCCTCTCCGAATCGACTCCAAATCAGCTGGACTGTCTGGAGTCGTCATTCTCCAGGGAACTTGAGCTGTCGTAAAAGCAGATCGGCTGAACAACTGAGCTCCACCAGAATATGTACAGCGCGCAGTGATCTGAACTGTGACGAGCGGACTAGCTGTGACATGCGCCGTCATCGTAGACCGCCCTGGTGGTTGATGTACGATACAGTCGCAGTATTGTCCGAGAGGACCAATACGTGTCAGTCTTGCAGCAGCGGCTGAAAAATGCTGCAGAACTAGATACACTGCCAACAGCTTCAGGCATTTCATGTGCCAATACAGACAGGGCCCCATCTGGAGAGACGTTGCTGTACTCTGTACACATGGAGGATGGTGCAGTTCACACTGAAGGAGTTGCACTGATGTTGAATTGGGAGGCACGACATGCACTTATTGGCCGGGAACCTGTGAACTCACAGATCATCACAGCCAAGTTTGCCACCAATAAAAAGAAGATCCAGCTGTACATCATACGTCAGTCCGTCAGGAGTGCCTGCTGTCTCCTTTCCTTTTCCTGCTGGTAATTGACTAGATCATGAAGACGACGACGGCAGGCAGGAAAAATGGAATACAGTGGACACCTTGGACGCAGCTGGAAGACCTCGATTTTGCTGACGACCTGGCACTTCTGTCAAATAACCAGATGCAAGACAAGACCACACGACTGGCAATAACATCAGCTAGGACAGGGCTCGAGATAAACAGGAGGAAAACAGAACTCATGAAGATCAATAGCACTGTCAGTACATCAGTCACAGTTGGTGGAGAGCCAATTCGGGAGTTTGAGTCCTTTGTATACCTGGGGAGCATTGTGGACATGCAGGGGGGTACGGACCGAGATGTCACAGCCAGAATTGGCAAAGCGTGAGCAGCCTTTATCATGTTAAAGAATATCTAGACTTCAAGAGTGATCACTACAGTCATGAAACTGCGCATCTTCAATTCCAACGTCAAAGTCTTACTCTATGGTTCAGAGACTTGGAGGAGGACCAAGGCGATGCAGCAGAAGATACAGGCATTTTTTAACACCTGAGGCACATCTTTAAAATCAGGTGGTCAGACAAAATCAGAAAACTATGGCAGAGAACGGGACAAGAATCAACAACAAGCCAGATTCTAAAAAGAAAATAGGGCTGGATAGGACACACATTGAGGAAATTGGAACCGGCAGAGTGGCACTCACATTCACCCTCAGATCCCCCAGAGTGCCAGCTGGCAGTACTCTGACCCACACAGTGAAGACAACCTCCATGGCTGTCGTTGGGAGACAGGTAACGCCCGCACACAAGAGGACACAGCCGAAACATGGCATCTTGAAAAAGACGCTAAGTGATTGTGTTCAGAAATTGCTCTTCTGTGAAAGACCCAGGGGATTCTCTTGACAGGGAAACCACTGATTGTGTCGTTGACGCCACAGAGAACAACCTCTGCTTCGGCTTCCTCTTTGTTGCAGCACTTCAAGGCGGCAGGCATAAACTCGCAGCTCCGAAGCAAAATCAGATGAGTGGATGCACCTCTCTATTGCTGAACTAGAGCCTTTTTTTTGAAGCAAAAGACTTGCTGTTTGAGTGTGACTATAATAAACAACACCAGAGAGTTCCAACGTAAGTAAAATATTTATAAGATCAAGTAAATGTTGCTTAATCCAAGAACAGATCCCTGAGGGACACCTGTGGCGTGACCAGTTCATAAGCTTTGGATACCTCCCCTCCCCATGTATCCCTGCAAGAATTGCGTTATGTGAACAGAATTGAAATGCTTTGTCTCTTTATACGTGTCAGTCTGGTCTTGGTAAGGTGCAAAGCAACACAAAAGCGGTACTATTAAGGAACAGATGTTATCTTACAGTATCTAGGGGGATATTTATTAACAATTATGGCAGGTAAACAAACCGTGGTGATGGTGCTGGCGGCGTCTTCAGTGCTCGGTGCAGGTGTGAATCCTCTTCTCCTTGTGCTTCTCAGTGACTTGTCCAGTGAGGGGTAGGTCCAAAGAAGGTGCTTTTACCCCGGTGAGTGGATCCAGGAAGATTAAACACTAAATTTTCAGTTAAAGGCAGTTCATTATTGAATTCAGAGACATCATTGTCTAGCTCAGTTTATTTTAAATGAAGTTAGAAGCAAACTAATTTCGGGAGGAAGGGCTGACGATTACTAGACACAGCTGGCACCATTTACTAATTAGTCTCGCCTTCATTGTATGCCAATTCGATCTTTATCTTACCACTATGTATAATCCAGTTTCCTTCCCTTCCACATCTCGTTCTTGCATTAGCATTACGTGATCTCGCTCTGCCAGTCAAGCTGTCTAAACTGTAAATACTCTTCCGAGCTCGAACAAGAGAACCCAGCTCCTCTCCCAGCCCCAGCCAACTTTCAAGCTGCCGTCCTGCCGGAATTCCCATGGGAGCTCGCGGCTTCCATTCAAGGACGCAAGCTGCGCACTCTCTGATCTCTCTCTCTCCACTCTTCCGTCAGAGCAAACTTTCAAAGAAAGAACCCACACCACTCACCTCTCGCCGGCTTCCTTCTTCAAGCGAAGCAACAAGCCAGCTCGTACATGCTAGACGTCGCCGATGATGCCATACGTAATCCGTATAGTTTCTATGCCAATGTGGCAAATATTTTTCTTCTCTGCGATCACTCATCTCAACATAATGTTTAATTGATATAAGTGTTTATCGACTCCTGTCAATATTAATAATCTGTCATTATTTTCCCATCCCTAATTTTACCCATCATCTATTATGAGGCCTTATGCACAGATTCCACTCCGGAGTTTGCAGCCTCCCCTCCCATTGTTTGATCTTCATTGGCCATCTCCGATCCGGATTCTGTGGAACTTCTAATTAAAAGAATTAAAAGCCAAATTCATTCATTCTAAAAAAAAAACAAACAACAACCTCTAAACGCCCAAAAAACACCCCAAATTCTCCATATAATGTTTTCATAGATAAATTTAGCATAACAGTTCCTGTTGGCAGAAATGGATTGATTACGAAATAGTGACTGGAATGTCTATCTGGCCTTTTATTGATATATTATAAGGCCTACTAAAACTAGACCTACCTTACTAGATGTTTATCTGGATTAAAATCCGGTTTACAATCGAGTCGCAGTCTGATGCACCAAATTCACACAAAATAGACAATGGCTGTGCTGTGATATATTAATAGAGTTATAGAGACATAATATCTATTTAACCAATATCCTGGAAACATGTTCCAGCATACACAAGAGCCCGTCTCCCACTCCTTCCAACCCACAGTCAGTCACAAACCTGACTCCTGTTCTAAACCCAAGTCTCCATACTAACCTCTCTCTCTCTACTACTTCAACGACGAATGGTAACTCGGGATTGGGATGTGTGAGGAGAGGTGCAGTAGTGAACGCGGTCTTGAGAGCGTGGAAGGCGGCAGTTGCCTCTGGGGTCCATGTAATGGTCTTGGGCTTGTTGCGGAGCAGAGAAGTGAGAGGAGTGGTGTGGATACTATAGTTATTAATAAATCTTCGGTAAAAGTTGGCAAAGCCAAGTAACCATTGAAGTTCCTTTATGGTGACAGCAGTGGGCCAGTTAGTAACTGCTTCACCTTTCCCTTGATCCATCCCTACTCCTGTGTGGTCAATATGGTACCCTGAGATTTGTTCCAAAAGGCTGGTGGAAGGAGCATTTTTCTGCCTTAAGGAATAGATGGTGTTCTCTGAGGCGGGTTAGAACTTTAGCAATGTGCTGGTGATGTTCTTGGATGTTAGATGAATAAATAAAGATGTCATTGATGTAAACAACTAAGAATTGGGGGAGGTACAGTAATCTCTGAGAATTTTGTGCATGAAATTTTGGAAAATTTATGGTGCGTTAACAAGTCCATATGGCATGACGCAATATTCATAATGGCCAGTAGGTGTGACAAAAGCCGTCTCCCATTCGTCACTTTTTCTTATCCAGATGAGATTATAAGCACTTCTCAGATCAAGGTGAAGACGGTGGCTCCTCCGAGACTTTCTATGGCGGCTGGTACAAGAGGAAGTGGATATTTGAATAATACTGTCACCTTGTTGAGAGCTCGGTAGTATATACAAAAAGAAACTGGAAGCAGCAGGGACGAATATATCCGTTGTGGATAGCCTCCTGGATGTACTCTTCCATGGCCTGGATGGATAGTGGATATATCTTACCATGGGGCACTGGAGCATCTGGGAGCAGATCGATAGCACAGTCCCATGGTCGATGTGGTGGCAGTTGGACGGCTCTCTTGGGGCAGCAGATTTCCCTGAAGGGGGCGTAACACTCAGGGATGTCTACTGATTTTTTCTCCACAGGACTTTCAATAGAGGTGGTACATACGGGGATTGAACTTGGAAGTTGTAAGGAAAGATTTGGGAAACACTCTGCCCAACAATCCGATTCCCACTGAAGAATTTCACCCGACCGCCAAGAGAGGATGGGACAATGCCGTGAATGCGAGATTTCCTCCTTGTGACATAGTGCCACTTGCAATGTTAACGGCCTGGGCTGTCCACAGTTTCAAAATTCACTTGCACTTTATAGAGAAAGTTAAATCTGACATTTTGTTTGAATGCATTAATTATGTAACAAGTTTGCTGGTGTTTGTCTGGAGCATTTGAGCTGAACTGAAATTTCTTTCTTGACCACAGGAGGTCAGAGGAGAAGAGAACCAATAATTATTTCAAAGACAGAAAGATTGTCTCTCATCATTGAAGGTTATGGGTAAATTAGAAGCATGCTCCTGCCACGGCTGAAAGTACAAAAGCGCAATCACATGTGGTGATGAAACACCATCTGATCCATTGAGAATGACAAGGAAATACTCCCCTGCAGTTTACCAATTAGTAGGGTTTGCAGATTCGGACACATCAAGTAGCTTTGCACACTGCTGTGAACTTACTTTTTCAATGCTTTTGACATATCAGACAAACTGGGAATTCACACATATTTACATGAGTTTGCCAGCAAGATCAAATACATCATTTTATTTAATGGAGATTTGGAAAGAGATAATCAGTGTTCCCTGGAGGAAATGATTTTTATTATATTTATGAAGTTATTAAGATTTCTTATAAATATATCAGTATAGCTGATAGCTATAGTTAATTCATTAATTAAATCATTAATTATATCTAAATTAGACAGTAACTGTTATATACATTATATACATATATTTTTTTATTTTTTTTTAATCCTTTCTCATAGATCAAACATACTGAACATACTGACAGATACTGAAAATCGCAAGAAGCAGATAGTGAGAGAAAGAAACAACTAAATAGTCAGTGGTAGAAATAGTGCTGAGTTTTTAATTGAGATTTGAACAGACAGGTGGAGGAGAAGATGTAGAGACTCAATGGGAGTGAGTTCAAGAAATTTTATATATTTACATTTTACATGTTATTAATCTTGTTCCAACAGTCTGAAAGTGTTTTCTTTCTCATAGATCAAACATACTGAACATACTGACAGATACTGAAAATTGCAAGTAGCAGATAGTGATAGAAAGAAACAACTAAATTGTCAGTGGTAAAAATAGTGTTGAGTTTTTAATTGAGATTTGAACAGACTCAATGGGAGTGAGTTCAAGAAATTATATTATATTATTTCCATTTTACATGTTATTAATCTTGTTCCAACAGTCTGAAAGGGTTTTCTTACAAGAAAAGCAATTCCCCTACAGATATAATAATCAGCCTTCAATATATAGCATTCATCATGATTTAAATGTTTGTTTAGTTTTAAAGTTTTGTTTGAGAATATGGCATTTAATCAAGTCACTTCTTTTGTACTGTGGGTACGGAAAGTATTCAGACCCCCTTAAATTTTTCAGTTATTTGCTAAAATCATTTAAGTTAATTTTTTCCCTCATTAATGTACACACAGCACCCCATATTGACAGAAAAACACAGAATTGTTGACATTTTTGCAGAGTTATTAAAAAAGAAAAACTGAAATATCACATGGTCCTACAATTAAAAAAAAGACAGTGTCAAATGTTTGTCAAAAGAAGCTTGCTTTGAAGTACTGCAAAAAAACGAGGCATTAGAGAAGACAATTCAAGGAAATCCTCTGAATTTCACAATATGTGACACTTTTAAGCAGTTCAGATTACTCTAAGCCCTTCTGAATCCTTCTTAATTGGACCACCTATACACACACACACACACACACATATATATCTATATATCTACATATATATATATTTTTTTTTAATAAAAGCTGATTTGGTTGTGTGGAGACAGACATAATATATCCTCTACTCAAGCTTTTATATTAGACACAAATCTCACTCAACACTGCCAGCCAAACATTCAATCTTAAGCTTCTAAGACCCTTGAAAAAGAAGTATTCTTATTATGTTTGATTTTGATTATTGTGTCAAATTGTTTTTCCGTTTTCAGAGTGCATGCGTTCGAGGCATGCACAGAAACAGCAGCTGTAACATGGTATGCAAGTATAAACTAAGTTCTCTTTTGTGTCTTATTCCGCTCACACACAAGTTAAAAAACACTCATTATATCTGTAAAGTTAAACAGATAACAGAAGAGTAATATGTATCTGCTGTCTACACAGTGAATATGATCCAAACAATAAAATAAAAGCAGAACATCACTCACTGTTCACTAAAAGTAAATTCTGCTTATGTGCCTTATACTGTTTCTTATATAACAAAGGTTTCCTCAGTTGAAATCTTAAAAAATCATTATAGAAATCCCAGAGTTGACTTTGAATTTTTACCACACTGTATATATTTTCAAATGTTTGTAAAAGTGACACCAATTTAGAATCTGAAAGTCACAGCATGCTGAAGAAAGGCTTTGATAGGATGATCAGTCTCTTGTAGGAATTGCGTCAGGCAAGCTGCCTTTTATGAATTTTAAACAATGCTACACTGCTTACTTACAACTCCTTCCAAGGTGGTGCATGTTTTGAAGCTCATTACTTCACTTGCATGGAAAGGAAATGATTGTTCACTCAATTAGAAACAGAAGATGGTTATGAGATTGTTGTGGAATTCGAATTGAATATATTTCCCTGGGCTAATTTACATGTAAATCCATTAGGTTTAAGCAAACAAATAAATAAATAAAGGTAAAATTGCTACAGTCTTCCAAAGAAAATTAAAAGCAGAGTGTGATTTTTTCAAGGTAGAGTAATCAGGCCATGATATATTCATTTTAGATTATTTCTGTATGAATGTTAAATAGAATATATTCAGAAAAAGTGAGCGCAGCATTGCCAAAAAGAGTAATAAATATGTAAATATTGTTCTTTTTTTCAGCAGCTGTGCATTTTGTTGCTTACTTATACAGTAAGTAGTGATGATTAAAGGTGACGTGATTAATTTGAATTTAGACATATGAATAAATACCAGGTATATCAAATATGTCTATTGTGACTGATATAAAAGCAATGATCTCCACCTGAGACCATGAGTAATTGGACCATGAGATTGTTATATTGAACGTCTTCTTAAACCTTACAGAGAAATCATTCTAATTTGTTCTCTGTCATCATCCATAGCATGTCTTGTCTTCACATAATATCTAACAAATGTAGATAGGCTGTATTTCATTATATATTTTAGGCACTTTTGGTTCAAGTCAAAAAGGAAAAAAACAAATGTGTGAGCTCAGTCTCTGACATGGTTAAGCGGTGGCCTGTCGCTTCCCCTTCAAAGAGATTTACTCCAACTGATAAAGCTATGCTAAATCCTCAGGGCTGTTCTGAATATCTAGTCTGCTGTGTGAGAAAATGTGTTGGCGGTTTGCTCTGCAGGATTCCTTTTTTACAATAGTTAACCACACATTTTACTATACAGGGTTTCATTTCTCGACTGCATCATATTCCTTTCATTAAAAGCCATTTCACCTATATTTTACTAAAATATGGAACTGTTGTAGTGAAATGAATAGAAGATACGGCTATAAGCAGTCAGTTGGGAATTGCATTTGAGTTGGTGTTTCAGCACCACGGACAGGTCCACATTGTAATCTTATTTGCAGCTTTCTGAAGACTAATTTTTTTTTTTTTTTTTATGAGTACTACCCTGGCCTTTAAACAATTTTATACAAAAGCAGATTTTTTGCCATTAGCCTATACCACACCTCTGATGTATAATGCCAGCAGTGCCAAATAAGGGCCTCAAGGTGGTTGCTGCTTTTTTAAAAACATCTGCTTCTATTACTGAGCCCCAGCAGTTTCTAAATGCAAAAAAAAATAATAATATATTCAGTAAAAGCGAATAAGTAATTGCAACAAAAACAGTGAGCAGTGCCTAATAAGAAAGGGCCTTTTTAAAAAACATCTGGTTCTATTACTGAGCCACAGCACTTTCTCTAAGTAGCTTCATGAATTACTCATTAATTAGTTGAGTATGGATAGTGTTAGACCTACTTGTTTAGTTTAACAGTAAAATACTTGAATGTCAGAAGTGACATAATGTAGGCTAAATGATAACGCATCACCTTTCTGACCACCTTGTTCACAAGAAAAGAAGAGCCTCTTTCACTTCCACTGCTTGAAAAAGAGATACAAAAGTGAATGTCGAGCGTGTGCTTTTGTTTTGTTTAAATGAACTCTACATTATAATTTACTGAAAGCCTAATCTTTAGTGGAATTAAATAAATTGCGAGCGAGTTCTATCATTTATTAACAGTCATTACAGAACACGAAGAAAAACAACTTACAGAAATAAAGATGTCAATTCTGTCTCAACTCTTTGAAGACATGACAAGTAGGCTAAGCGCTGCTTGTAACTGCGTCCATATTTCTGTGTTGAGAGATGAGCGGAAGGAGAAATAGTTCCTAAACCTAACCTACATAACTACATATGACTCATGTTTCATCTTCCCCGCTCTTGATACACATTCATTTCCGCGAAAAAAACTGAAGAAAGAAAGCACAAGTTAAAACAATTGGTGTCGGTGTTATTGAGGTAAGAAGGACTATCACCGCGATAATCCCAATACTATAGATATTCTGAGATCGATCCGCCCAACGTTAGTGAGAGTGAGACGCTCGCTGATTGTGACAAGGGGAGAGTCTCTCATTCAAGCGCCTATCTCACACACTGTGAGTCTGTCAGAAGAACTGACTAAAGGGATTTCATCGTGGAGTACACCTGCAAACTTTCAGATGCTTTGCTTGTAAGTTACGCGTTTTTTGCTGTTAAAGAGATGTGAGCGCATTTGAACTTCGCAGAGCAACGATATTTGTATTAGAAACTTAAGAAAAGGTTTCGGGGAGATTTAACGATGTTTTTTCGCTGATGACATGAGCAGATCATGGTCGCTGGGGGGTGTGAGGAAATACACAAAGTCTTAAGGAAAGAGGACTGCTTGCTATCTCGACCAAAGCTTCACCTCAGAAACATGAGGCATTGTCTCCTGTGGAACTTCGCCAAAGTGATTCTGTTCTGGACATTAGCCGATGCTCAGGTAAGACACTGGGTCTATTACAGGTGTGTCATGGCAATTCTTTTCTTTAACCGTTACAATTTGACAGTGAACATAGCCTACTATGTTATACATGTGTTTTATGTATACACACACACATGTTTAAGACGTGTTTTCAGTTATTTTATATACATTCCATTAAGGTTTATGGTACAGGAACCATTAAAGAAAACGCAAAAAGTTGTGACTTGATTTGACTGAACAATTATAGACCCGTCAGTGTTTGATTTCAATCGCTACATTTGACCAAACACTTTTTCTAATCGCTTTAAACACATTATATTTATGTATGCATTGGTATCAGTCTATTGAATTCTAGATCTGTGTATCTCATCTGTTATTTCAGTACTTGTGTGTTTAAATAATTTAATTCAAAATCCAAGTTTAAACGGGAATGTATGAGCATATCTGATCCATAAAATCTTATTTGCTGAATAAAGCCAGTTGATTTAGCATTTGATTTTCCCAAATGAAGCATGTTTTCAAGGCTGATGAAACATTTTTAAAATGCAATTAGACATTGACTGAACAGATGCAAGCGCACAGCCAACTCCATGTTGTTTCTGCATGAAAGCTGTAATCTTACTTCCTAATATCAGCCTCTGGGAAAAGAAATGGTTTGATGGTTTTGTGGTTTTGATGAAAGCTTGGTGTGTTTCACAGCCCTTATCATCTCTAATAGTCCTGATTATACTTTATAAAGAGTTACTTCTGCGACACTACACAAATTTGTAGTCAAGTGACCTAAAACCAGACTGTCAGACTGACTATATATTGAGTGGAAATATTATAGAAACAACTGCAAATGTATTTATTTATTTCTTTATTTTTACAGCGGGTAGGGAATTGATAGAATAGGCATTCATCTTTTTTTTTTTGTTTGCAATTATATACATTGTTCATCCTTGCTCTGTCAGTGCTGGTCAGAAGACCAGTAAATGCAATCACAAAGTGAGCACATATAGACCTGTGCAGTGGGTGAAATGACACATAAAAACACACTTGAGTGGCATGTGCTTATGTTTGCGCATTAATGTCTAAATTGTGTTTTGTTTTGGCAAATGATTTCTGTTTTAATGCACCTATTGTCATACATATCTGCACGGTTTTGCCACTTTGTTAACACTTCAATCAGCCTTCAATCAGCACAAATGTTACTATATGTTCTTTGCTGCACCAAATAAAGACACTTGTTGATTTCACAATTCTGCAGTTATCAGCATGGCACTATTAAACTAGAAATGCTTTATACAATTTTTTTTCATGAGGGTCAGCTTGGTGCCTGTTAATAATTACGTTTAAGTGAGTGAAGCCCGCAAGTTACAGTAATAAATTAGCAAGTCATTATGTGCATAAATGTGCTCATCCTGTGAGAAACATCTACATGTTGCACTCGATACATCTGAATGTGTTACATCTAAATTAGTGGCTTGCAACTTCTTTTGCTTTTTTCCCTTTTTTTTCCTTCTACTTCCTTTGATTTTGCAATAAACAGCTGGTATGTGCTATATGTAACTATATCTATTCTATCCAGATCATGTCTTTCTATGGGTGGGCTATAGTCTAAATATATCACCCAAATTTGACCCCTTTAAAAAAGACATGATCAGGGTAGTACAGCTATTGTTACAAAACAGTTAAATGAAAATCTTGTAATAGTGACCACTTACAGATTTGATATTATCAGCAAAGATGACAATATTTAGGCTATTTCTGCTGTTTACAATGGGAACAGTGTGTTTAAATCAATCAAATTTGTTGCATATTAATTTAAATTAGAGTTTAATTTAAATGTTTTTTTAATACTTATAAATAAGAATTTTAATTCTTTACGTTCTCTTGTGCAAATTTGGCCCCCTGGTTGGGAATCATTGATCTAAGTGGTTTTTAATTTTTTTACCAAAGTCATCTTAAGGGTCAGACCAGTGGAAGTGCTGCCTTAAGATGGACGTTTATACTTTTTACAGTAAATATACTTTTTCCTCAGTTCCTGCTTTGGCAAAAAAAAATCAGCTGTAATAAAAATGCATGATACATTGCTTTAGAGATGAACAGCACTGATCATGCCAAAGTCATTAGCACTAGCATTCAAAAATAAACATGATTTTCCAAATAACAAGATGTAGGAAGCTTATGTAGTCAGTTTCCGGTAATGTAATTACTTTCAGGCATCTCTTCTCATGCCAAGTTGGAGGGCCTTTATTATAACCGATCAATCTCAGAATAGTTTTCATTCACAGCATAAATCACTTATTGATTGTTGAGATACGTTTTGAAACTCTTGAGGTATTTGAAATGCACAAGCATCATCTGACTGGAGCACTGTCAGCAGTCTCACAGTGTTGCTTGATGAACATCAAGGAAGCTGCATGGCTATTATTAAATTGCATACTGCTAGAGAGCCACCAGACAGTCCGTCCGATACTTTGTGAAGCTGCCATACGAACATTATCGTAGACGTATTCTTCACACAAGATCCCATTGAGACCATCAGTTTTATGCTAATTTGAGTCATAATATCAGTGCAGCAGTGGATGATATGAAGTAAGTAAGTAGAGGAACTACTTACTTACTTTGGAAATTACTTTCTATTATTTGAAAAAATAGATTAAAACAGTATCTATGTTATTAAATAGTTCAAAATCGTATGGGAATTCCTGAAAAATCCATTTTGCTTGTGACTTCTTGTAAATGTTTCTAGCTGCACCGAACTTTTTGGGATTGTTTGTGTTTACTGCTTAATGTGAAATGGGCATACAATTGTAATACTGTAGGTGTAAATACAGTTCACGTCTTCTCAGTTTTTGTGCTACAAGCTGAATGCATCAATTGCCTACTAATTTGACGTTTTTTTTTTTCTTCTTCTCACTAAGTCTGTGCGGAGAGCTGCTTCATAAAGGTTGAATGTGTAGGGCTCTAATCAGTCATTCATTCAGTCAACATTTTTGCTCTCTTTATTAAACCATGTACAATGGAAAGAGCCAATTCAGTTCTGAATGTGAATGAAGAACTGATTACTGATTTGTTAACCAGCTTTACTCTAGAATGTCGCAGATATCAAAACTGTACACTGCACAGAGCATTTAAACCAGCCAATTAAATAAAAAACCAAAAAAAAACAAAAAAAAAAAGGTCTGTAAGGGCTTATGACATTAAACCCAAGTGATCAGGCTGCACTTCCATCTCTTACAGCCAAGCTTTCATGCATGTCAAATTAAATATGGCATTTCGCTTGACTAAGATCCATTCCACATTTTTAAATGTAAAAAATACAAAGACAAGACATTAATGGATGTACTTCCATTCAGCTTTAATTATTTCATAACAAATTAAATATTTTGTTCCAGCAGCATTTGCTGGAATCCTCCTGAAGTAGCTAAATTTACAATGCTCACATGTATCTTTACTTTGCATGATGGAGAAAATGACTTTAATTGAGACAGAAATAGGCTCCAGTACCCTTCTGATACACTTTTACATTAATTGAAAACCTTTCTTTCATCATTACAGAAAGTGAATCTTTTAATTTCCTTCATCTCCTCAGGTTATTTAGAAGTTCATCTCTTCTCACTCCCTCGCAGACTCATTTAAGCAACCCGAAATGAGACGGAGAGAGAAAGCCGGCACTATCTAACCCTTTGATTACCACACCAACACACACTCATTTTTACATAACGCAGTCTTCTTTTGATTTCTCAAGGGACTGTTTTCGAAAAATCTCTCATTGTTTTTTTCACTCTTATGTCACTCCAAAGTGTATAGCTTTCTTTTTCCCCCGAGAAAAATATTTTATTTTAGCAGTGAATTTTAGATCTGTTGCTTTCCATACCATACGTAAAAGGAAATGATGAACACAATATGATCATTTGGAGTGAGAAAAGGACCTTAGATCTAATTTCCTAATTGATCTCAAATACGTCTTAATGGGCTAAGCTTGGAAAATAAGAAGACATTTGCTAATAATATCCTCAGAAAAAAGCTTTCGAAGATTCAGTACACGATGATGAAATAATAATGAGGCTTTTTCTTTGGACAGGCAGGTGAAGATGGAGAGATTACTGCTGAAGAACAGGTTCAGATGCTGCTGGATGCAAAGCTGCAGTGTTTACAGAAGGTCTCCACAGACGACCCTGCAGGTAGACACCATTTCACCATTTGACATTTCTTTCACACAATTTTTTAATTAAGTGGCCTTTTCAGTTCTCTGCTTTAACTACACTGTTGTTGTGTACCACAGTTTGTCTAGTAACATATTCACCAGGAGTATGACCGTTAACATCTCTGCCAAAACATGTTTTCCACAAAGCTTGAATGAGTCAGCTCAGTCACGTGAGGTTTTGTAGACGTAAATGAAATAAAGTGAGACGTACCTTTAATGAGACTCCCTGAAGACCTTTGTTTGGTGCAGCTCATGGTTAGATAGTTTACTTATTAATTTAGCTTCATTATAAACTTGTCACGGCTGAACATGTGAAGGGAAAAACAAGATGTGTTGGCAATGCCTAATAAAATGGCCTTCCTGGCTGTTTTATCAGTAGTGGCCTGACAACTCAGAAAATATTAATTTGGCTTGCTCGCATAATTCAAGAGATGAAAATAATTATGTTCTGCACATGGAAATTATGTGCAAAGGATGTGGGTGAAATGATTACTATCTACAGTACAAAACATGCATACAGTTTTCAAAATAGCACATGACAACAAGTCTTTTTTTATGGACAGAAAATATTGTCTCATTTCAATAGGAATCCATGCAATCTTTTGTGAGGGCAAAAGATTTCAGATTTCACAATGGATTGGTCATGTGAATTTACCACATTGGGCAGCAGAAAGCTTCTTGGTTTGAAAGCAACTCTTCAGCAAACTGTGTTTCAGACATTGCTACACTATTGACAAGAAATCAATGAACCTTTTTTGCCAATGACATTTATTCGAAATCTCATGTGATCACACTTTTCAAACTGTTATGTTCCTGGGATCAGGATTGTGTAATAATTGAACCTGGCGTTTTCATGGTTTTGTGTCAGTTTTCTTGATTGATAAACTCAAGACCCATTCTACGTTGTCTTCTTGTTTCCTGTTTCACTTGGAAATGTCACATTCCTCACTTTGTGTCACAATCGCATTGACTTTAAATAGTATAAGAACAGCACAAGACTTTCTGTGAATCATTCCGAACATGAACAGTTTGAAAGCACTTTATTGTTTAATGCTTCATTGCTTCTGTGATCTGATGTTGGCAGATTTCTGGTTGCTGGACTGACACTGTTGAAGCCAGATTTATTCAATGTGTTCAACTATCTGTCATTAATTGCATTATTTTTCTTCAGGATTGTTTTGTTTCTCCAGAAATCATTACGGTCATTGTTTCAGTTATGAACTGTTCAGTTGTTATGGCACTAAATGATAAGTACATTGAGCAAGTTCAGGATTCATAATGTAATTAAACAATGAATTTATTACACAAGCACACTTGTTGCCTCTGCATGATGTGTCGGTGCAGGGCACACCATGAGTGCTTATGTTAGGCCATGCCAGTTGGATATATTCCAATATCTATGCGCATGACATCCCCATACGGTAGGTGTTTGGATGAAACTATGAGTGATATTTTTTAATTTAGCAGCTTTTGTCCAAATGAAAGGATGATTCATTTGGAGACGAGAAAGATGTTTCCTACTGGGATTTTACTATACAGTAGCTCATTTCATGTTTCGGAAGTAATGAAATTGTGCTAGACTTTCATGTGGAGTCACACGTTACGCTGAAAGATTGGATAATTTTGCATGTCATATCTGAACTTGTCCTTTGATTTTAATTGACATCTTTACTCTGAAACTGTTCTGCTCTTAGTTGGTGTCTGTGACCCAGAGTGGGATGGCCTAATATGTTGGCCGCAAGGCTTCCCTGGAACTCTGACCAAGACCCCCTGTCCCAAATACGTCTATGACTTCAACCATGCAGGTTTGAAACAATTACTGTTTGCCACCTTTTAACATGCATCATTGTTAGCTCCAAAGGGATATTAATTCAACTGAGCTGATAGGGAACAACTAAAACACTCACATTCAAACAAGAGGTCTGTAATCTGGGTTGGTATGAAGGTGTTTAAACTGGTTTTGAGGTTGTAGATGAGAGCACATCTTTAAAAAGTGCCATATGTTTGCAGAGAGTAATGAAAAGCGGATAGTTTTTGTAATAAAAAAAAATAAAATAAAAAATTTTGATACAAATTCATATACATACTGTGTAGAGTTGAGGATTAGGTATAATCTTTGTGAGAATATCATCGTGTAATACGAATTATCTATTCAATATACCTTAACGCTGGAGCATTAAAATGCCATGGATTATTATAGATATTTTTCTTTCTGGTTTTCTTATTATCACACCTTCATTTTCTTGTTACCTCAACAAATCAAAGTTGTTTTTATTTTGTGTAATTCTGAAACAAAATGGACCAGACTGTGGTTGCTATAGTAATAGACACAATGTTCCCGCACATCTGATCAATAGATAATCTGTGTTCTCCTATTTGTTGTTAATGTTGTGGATATTTCAGCGAAAAGTGCATGTAGTATAATCAATGACTTTTTTTTTCAGAGACAGTCTAAAAACAGAACATTCAACTATGCCAGGGCAGGCAGAATGCCTTCACATTTCCCCCTCATCCACTTGAAATAAAGTTTACATAAGATTACAATACATCATTTGTTTGTGATTTTTTATTAGTCATATACAACAAACCATTACATGGAGGAAATTTTTTGATCAAAACAGACTCTTGATTTGATGACATCACTGCTGCTTTATTATTCAGAAATAAAATAAGTAGCTTAATGATATTTGTGTACAGTGATGTTATCAGATAATGGGTCAGACATCATAAAAAAAAAAATAAAAAAAAGAATGCTGAGATAATAAGAAAAATAAGTTGTGCCTCCTGAGAAAACAGTGTGTACTGTTTCAAATACTATTTCTGACAGTTAATTGGCCACATACTGGGCAGTATGCTAGAATTTGAAACCTAAATGTTCAGCAAGGTTTTTATCAATCTTTCAGGACACGCTTACAGGAGGTGTGACTCTAATGGTTCCTGGGTGCTCGCAGAAAGCTCAAACAAGACTTGGGTCAACTACACTGAATGCATCAAATCCCCAGAACCCAACAAAAAGAGAGTAAGCTACATTACAGTCATTTGTCTTTAATGGACTTAGATCACTTTCTAGGTGGTTTGACGCACTATGTCTTTGTCCCCACAGCAGGTCTTTTTTGAAAGGCTGCACATCATGTACACAGTGGGCTATGCAGTTTCCTTCAGCTCTCTTCTAGTAGCTATCTGTATCATTGGATACTTCAGGTGAGTAAATGACTAAATTTGAACATGTGTCTGAGGTACTTCTCATAAACTCCAAGAAAAAGAGTTTTCACAATGCTTTAAATAGTTTTCTTACACAATAATGTATAATATTATACTTCTATTTCTATCATACTGTAATTCTACAAATGAGATTTAGGGCTGCTGTGTCATTTTCTCTCTCACTCTGTATGCTCAATTAACAACTCATTGGACGTGTCTTGAGTTCAGTGAGACCATGCTATGCTATTCACACAGTAAAGGAAGTGCCTTCTCGCATTTTCACATTTTCTATTGAAGACAGACCACTGAAAAAAATTATAATAATGAAATTTACTAAAAATATACCCATGGCTTGGACTTAGAAATAAAGAGCGGCTCGGTTTTCCAAATGTGTGCATTTAAAAACTAATAGTACAAAATGTCAATATTAATTGCACTCTGGGTGAGCAACGAAGAGCTGTGCTAACATTGCAAAATTATTTGAAACATTGCTTGCTTACAGCTACATACAGGGATTTAAAACTATATAGTGCAATCTTGGAAATAAAATTGTTTTCTTTTTAATGCTTTTCATGTATTTATATATAATATAGACTATTATCTACATACACTATCATTTTTTTTTCCAGGATTTTATCCGTTTCCATAATTTTCACATAATTGCATCAGGCTTTACTGGAAAACAGATGGTTGAACACACTGTATATACACATATTCAACACCTACACTGTTATTGTTTGGGCCACAAGACAAGAGAGACTACAGTATCACTCTACTGTATATGGGGTCTTTTTCAGCTATTAATCGATTTCACTTTATGAGTTTTTTTAACATGAAGTTTCTCTAGCCTGTCTATGGTCCACCATTGGCAAGAAATGGTTATAGGTGTAAACCAAACCCTGGGGATACTGCTTCGCCTTTGAGAAAATGAAAGCACAGATGGCCCAATCTGGGGAAAGGTTACCCCTTTCTTTGCTTTGTCCACCCAGACAATTTGGCCCACTCATCAGCAAATGAGCTACCGTGTGATGCGAGTGAAATATTTTTTTAACAGGCCGACCTATTAGCAGGATTGTTACTATGAGGTGAATCACATCTATCGTGTATAGTAAAGACAAAGTCACCATAGGGCTTTTTACACTTGAAATTGTTAACCCAGGGTTATCCTAAACCCCGGATAAACGGAATCCTGGGTTATCTGTAATCATGTTTCA
>JAUMHQ010000315.1:2150366-2167714 GCA_032361165.1 Enteromius paludinosus | reverse complement strand
GGGTACTTCTCGCCTACTGAATTTCGGATACTATGAATTCGGACATACTACTCGCCTCGCATACTGTTTTTCACGTATTTTATAGTAGGGAAGTAATCGATTTCGGACGCAGCGTATGAGGTTAATATTTTATATGCATATTTAAGAGTCTCCATTTCCTCAAACATGTGACATTTTCTCACATTTGCAGCACTGGCTTGATGTCACAAAAAGCATCAAAAAACAAGTCAAAAGTAAGTAAAATACTGTTCTTACTGCTGAACTCACTTCTTGCTGGATGTTGATTTGTACAGGTTTGATTAGATGAGCAACTTTAAGGCCTGATACAATGCACTCCTCCAGAATAAATTGTGGTTATTTACCCAGAAGCTCTGTTCCAAATCTTGTGGGCTGCTGTGCCTTGTGTTAAGGTAGGCACCTCACAAGCATTGGGAACAGAGCAACATTTTCCTTAGTACTCTCAGAAATATCTGTTTGTATAAGGTTAATGCTTTACTATGTCTGTGAAGGGCAGGTAATGATGAACCATGCATGGAAACTCTTTGTATTTCATTTTCTTTCTTCTACAGTCTTTATTTTTTACTCCACTTGCTGTACAGTTTTTGCACTGGAAATGTATTTTCTTGTAAGGCATTTTGCCTTGTTGACCATGTGTTAAGTTCTGTGCCTTTTGCCTTGTTTCAGTTGGACCACCATATTGCCTCCATATGAGAGTAAAGTTCTACTCCTCAGAGCCCAACAACTTACATGAGGAGCTAACAAGGTGAATCCTGTTTATACCATTACCAATCTACAAATACTCACACAGCTGTTTCACTCACTGCTTTCATCTTCGTTATCTCTTGTAGATATCTTTTTGTACTACAGTTAAAACAGGACCTTCTCAGTGGCAAGTAAGTGACGTTATTTTGAATGGTCTTGAAGGTTAAAAATAAATGTTATTTGTCTGCTTATTTATTTAAGGTTGGCTTACATGAGATATGTTTTTGAGCAATTTTGAGTCATCTACATTGACTTAATTTATAAACGTACAGAGGCCTACCAGAAAAGTTGTCTGGCTGTATTGTCGCAAAACCCTTTCACATCTTACTCAGTTTGTGGCAATGTAGTGCTTTGAGAAAAAACGAATTTTTCTAAATCCATTGTGATCACCTTGTTTGTTCCAGGTTAGAGTGCCCATTCGACACAGCAGTGGAGTTGGCTGCATATGCTATACAGGGTAAGTGACAGAAATGTATGTTTCTTAAGATCAATTCCGAAAATCTGTGATTTACAATACCTTTCTAAAGTTTGTTGTTGGTTTTTTTGTGCTCGCATGATATCAAAATAATACATTTCTCAGCTAACCCAGTACTACACCAATTAATGAACTGCTAATATTTTGAAAATAGACATGAACAGGTATAAGAGATGTCAAATAGGTCATGTAAAACATATAAGACTTACTCTTTGATATTTACTGAAAGGGAAAGAAAAACCATTTAAAGAAAGAATCTTTTGAGTATGAAACATACTTTAATATAATGTCCATATTTAAATGATACTAGACAGCATTTTTATTCAGAAATATTTTAATGGACATGTTTAAAAGTTTTTTTGTTGTTTTGTTTTTACTGTTATTTTAGTTTATATTTTATTTAATGTTTTTATTGTACAGTGACTTCTGAGGTGAAATGGTCAAATTACTGTAAGAATATTAATATAATTGTGTGATTGATGTAGTTGAATTGTTTTTGCCATGAATATATCCATTGCTGCTGACATGGCAATAAATCGTAAATAAAATAAAATAAATTCTTCGCTCGTTCCAAACTTCTGCAGCATTTTGAGTCACAGCGAAAGAGGGTGGACAACAGTTTGAAACGTTTCTCTCTCTCATTCTCAAAAATAAATGACATCTCATTAGTGTGGGTCTGAAAGAAAGGCCCCATAATCCCCCTCTTCCTACTGTGCTCTGATCTTCTACATAAATGCACAGCACTATTCTTTCATTTAGAAACATTTTTAATGCTGTTTTGGGAACAGTCATGTGATCTCAAGTTTTGAGGGTCATTCCGTGACATGTTTTATCTTTTGTAGAGAATGATGTGTCCTCCTTTTTTTTTTTATTTTTATTTTTTTTTTCTGATTGTCTCTGCTGTGGAACAACTTGAACTAAGTTGTTACATTATGACGAATGGCACAATCACAATATTTTTCTATTAAACAAAACAAAAAAACTGGTACAGTTCAGGTACAATGAAGGAGCGTTCTGTCCTGATAATGTTCCTTTTTAAACCAAACATAAAAAATAATCTGATTTCACCTTTTTTTGTTTTTTGAGCTGTGCGACTTTTGTTTTTCAGCTGAATTGGGTGATTGTGACCCAGCTGAACACGGACTTGACCTGGTGTCAGAATTCCGCTTCACGCCAAACCAGACGGAAGAAATGGAAGCAGCCATTTACAACATGTGGAAGGATTGCAGGTATAAAAAAGAGAGCTCATTCTATAAAAAAACACACCTCCTATCCTTTTAAGTGTTTAGAGAGGAAATATAAATGTAAAGTAGGAGAATGAATGTCAATGTATGGGTCATCACCTCTGACTCTTCCTGGATCTCTGTCTACTCAACCAAAGCTCTACTGTTGACCCTGAACACTTTATATGTGATTTATGACCCATCACTGTAACCTCGACAAGTTGTAATGTGCAGCAGATGTGCAGCAGCTTGGGTTGTTTCATTTTCTTGAAAATTTTCTTTGCTGATGTTGCAGGGGCCAGACGCCAGCACAAGCTGAGATAAACTACCTAAATAAGGCCAAATGGCTGGAGATGTATGGAGTGGATATGCATATGGTCAAGGTACGCATTTGAAGGCTGCAAGAGTTTGTTAAAATCAGAATCTTGAGGGGGGTGCTCTCTTCAATCCGGATATATCCAGAAACTTATCTGTTCTTTATGTTGCCGTCTCCTCCAGGCACGAGACGGAAATGAATACAGCCTCGGTCTGACCCCCACCGGAGTGCTCGTGTTTGAGGGAGAAACTAAGATTGGCCTGTTCTTCTGGTAAGTGCTCCCTCAACAGCTTATAATAGCTGAAGTGTTCTTTCTGCATCACAAAAATTGAATTATTTATTTATTTATTTTTAAGGATTTGAAAAAAATATTGCTTTTAACAAAAAAACAAAAAAAACTCTAACTAGGTTCATATAGATCCTTGAGTTTGAATTGTTTTCTAAAATGTTTTGTAAAATTTAAGGGAACATTGGATATATTACATGCTATAAGAAAGTATTATATTTGGAGACAGAAAAAGTTACTGTGATTTATAGCTTAATGTGATCTCCCTCCTCTGTTTAAATGAGCATCTAGAAGGGTACTATTGTATTTCAGGCTTGTTTTTAATTACAAATCCCACATTAGGCACTAAATCTTATTTTCTAGACATTATTATTTTGGCTATATAATACACTATATCTGGTATTTAATTTAACAAACTTTTGTGGCTTTTGTTTAGCACTTTCAGTGTATAGAATTTGCGAGTATTGCTACATTAACCTGTGGTCCATCTGGCTTTCTTTAAATGCATTGTTGTTAATATATTGGTACATGAATCAATTTCAGCACATATTAAATAAAACATGTCTGGAGTATTTTTAACTGTCCTTGTTTTGCTAATAAACATTAAGTACTATGCTCTGAGATACATGATTTATTTAGACATTGTATCTTATATACTAAATCAAAAAGCTTCAAGAATCTGTGGTTTATAACAGCTAAGGGCTGTTTTATTGTTGTTTAGCCTTGCTAAAACCCACTTAGGTGTTATATATGCACTATAAACCACAGCTTCACCTAGACTGGCTTCTTTGAAAAAGGTTTTCCAGCAAATAAAATGTAATGATATTAATAAAAAAAACATTCTTCCACCAAACGATGTAGTTCCTCGGAAACGGTTATGGTTGCAACAAAGTGGTTGCCGATCAACACACAGATGCAGGAACAATGAGGTGCATATTTTTAGAGTAATTTACAACCACTTTGAATGCGGCTCAACCAATCAAAATCAAGGAATGTTTAGTAGCATTTTCAATACTTGTCCTTCAGCTGTTGTCATACTTCAGTAAATGTAATGACAATGGCCATTTTATCTAAAGCAAACTGGTTTTCTGCACAGGCCCAAGATCACGCGTCTGGACTTTAAGAAAAGCAAACTCACCCTGGTGGTAGTAGAAGATGATGAACAGCTAATGCAGGAGACCGAAGAGGTAAAGACACATCTTAGGCACACACAAATATATGTACGAGTTCACACATCATCGAAAACGAACACGAATACTTTTGATTTGTGTGAGCTTTAAATGCATCTCGTCACCATTCTGACTGAACAAATGGTTGTTTTGTGCGTACATAACTAGCTAGTATAACAGCATTTGGTATGTATGTAGTTGTTTTTTCTAAGTTCTCTACGGTGTTCATTTGTTTATGCTACCGTTGTGATATAGCAAGAAATTTAGCAGTTTATATTGTGATGTGAAACATGTGTCTGTGCATCCAGGGACAAACCACTTTGTGCGTGTATGTGCTCTTGCTGAGACTCTTGGCTTCTCTCCAGCTTGAGTTAATAAATGACAGTCTCCCTTCAGGCATGCCTGGCTTCTGAAACACTTCACACTTTATAAAGCACTGGAGCTGTGAATGTGTGGACAGAACTGCCCAAAGTTTGAAACTACAATAACGATATCAATCATGGCACATGATGATGTCAGACAGCCAGTCGAGGTGTATTTTGAAGGGGCTTAGTAATTAATTCCAGCGTTAATTCAGTCAGTGGACTGTGACCAATATGTTGTTTGTTGAGGAAAAGTGTCACCATATGATGTTATTAGTAGCCTCTGTCCTGTATAAGATTGTACAAAGTCTCCTTGAGTGGTTCAGTATGTCATTGCATATGTTGTGCCGATGCAGTAAAACTGATAAAAGCTTCAGACGGAATTGGATTTTGCTCAAACAGGGTAGAAATTAGATTGAGCAACAGGAGGTATGTTTTTTGTCTTTGCTACCAGTCAAAGACTGCAGAATGAAAGATGAGACAAATAACACTCTTGCTTTGGTACAAATCCTAATGAGTTGTTTCAAAGACAGCATCCTAAACTCAATGGAAAATCATCAATGACTGCTTTGAAACACAATACATCAGCAGTAACTGAAATATCACTTTTTTGTCTAGTAATAATCAATAATCATGTAACAAAGGTGTCACTTTTCCCAGAGGTTTAGCCAATAAGTTCTTAACATTTGTCATGTTCTTGATTTTTAAATTTGTATCTTTCTTTATTACTTTTGTAACACCAGAGGACAGTTTAGTAGTACATTGCTCTTACATTTTGACTTCTGCTGTAGGGGAAAGAACAGGAGCACACATTTGTTTTCCGCATGGACCATCCAAAAGCTTGCAAGCATCTGTGGAAGTGCGCCGTAGAGCACCATGCCTTCTTCCGCCTACGTGGCCCGGTCCAGAAGGGTTCAGCCCGTTCGGGGTTCATCCGCATGGGCTCACGTTTCAGATACAGGTAAGTTGTTCTAGAGTTATTTAGTCATTTGTCCATTTAAGAGTGGCACATATTATAATGGAGAAAAAAAATCCTACAGACTTGGGAAAGAAACTGACCGCTTAGCATACATTTAAGCCAGCAATTGTGTGGCAGTGGAGGCAAGTTGCGGAGGCAAGTTTTGCATGGCCAAAAACCACAAAAATGTTTTTTGTGGTTAGTTGGTTTTGTTGGAAGCAGCCATATATTAATGTTTTCTGTCATTTGCTATGTTACAGTTAATAATTGAGTATTAATTTAATGGGTAAAAAGCTTGAAAGCGTTGTCTCTACCTTTGCATCTGCAGTGGCTTCAGGTGTTCTCTTTTGATTTTAGCATGATCCCTTTCTAATCATGCCCAGTGGTTAGTTGAATGCTACTTGCTTTTTCCCTGGTTTGAGACAAGACTTCCTGTTTTTCAGGAAGGTCCTCCTAACAATATCCGCTGCTAAGTTGTAAATCGTAGCATGGCCTGTGTATGTGTGTGTGTATTGGTTGTCCTTTCTATGGAATTGTATCTTATCTCCAGCTGCCAGCCTGGAGCATTGACACTGTCCAGTTAAGCTCCCTTTTGGCCAGGCTTTTTGTTTGCCTGCACTTATTTTAGCACTTACACTCGCTCCAGAATTAACCAATTTAATTTCATTTCACCTATGTATCTTTTTTTTTTTTTTTTAACCGTTTGCTAATGGTGGTTGGTCTGTTTATCCTCCAAAGAACAGTGGCTTTCCTCTTTCAGACAACATTAGACTTTCATTGCACTAAGCCTAAAGTAAATGCCTGCGGTCTTATCAAGTCAGCAGGGATTTATCAAGAAGTTTTTAAAGATATGTGTGTGTGACTGATTTCTTTTATTTGTGGGAAGTGGGAAGACTGAGTATCAGACAACTAAGGCCAACAAAGCTAGACGATCAGCTTCGTTCGAAAGAAGACCAAGTCGACGTTACTCTAGAAGGACCATGCAAAACAGAGGTGAGAGGAATGTCCTGTGTTGTATTGGGGGATTAATATATTTAAAAACATAATAATTTCATATAGGGGTTTTTATTCTTTTGATCCCAGCAAGTAGCCTAATAGTTCAATTACAATGAACCAGTGATCACTTAGTTGTTTTTGTTCATTCTTATTTTCTATGTCCGTTTTTGCTTCATATAAATAGTTTTAATCTAATTAATACACTAATACACTATATATGTTTTTAGCAAATCCTTTTTCAAATTTTCTTTACTGCTTTAAATCATATACTATTTTAAATCCCCAACACTGATTCACTTCCATGCTCATAATTCAGCTTTGTGATCTTACTTAATAACATGCTTATTTTTTGTTTCCATGCAGGTCCTAATAAATTCTTAGAGTAAGTATTTTACATTCCTGCTTTGTGCAATGGAATTCTTATGGCTCTCGTATAGTGATGAGGTGACTTCCTGTTTCAACATCAGTCATAAAGTATGTGTCATTTGAAAGCGCACAAACACTATCTCTGTTCATATCTGTTCAGAGCTTCTATGGACTCGGCTGTGTTACCATAACAGTGTAAACTAGTTACTATTCTAGAATTACTATATAATGTAGTGTGTATAGTGACTGTAATAACTGATGAATGACTTAATGCCCAGAGCTTTGTTAGATAATTTTTTTTTTTAAATACCAAAATGGCCAATAATGCAGTTATTTTTGTATTTAGAGGTGCTTTTCTGAATGGTTGTACAGGTATTGTAAAATAGTTTTGCTTTACAGAGATGCTTTCGAACCATGACATTTATTCTGAGTTATTTTAAGCATGGTTTGAATTTAATATGACATTAGTATTACTACTACTGTTTTTTTATTCTTATTCTAGTGGCACAACTAGTCTGTCCTCTTAAGCACATGCTGTCAGAATGAGTGTTCCACTTTAGTCTTATAAGCCTTCAGACGTGAACAGCATCATGTGCTTGCAGGTGCTGATTTATGGGGAACATTAAGACTTTTCATGCTATGACTAACACAATAATGCTTCACAAGTATTATTGTTTTACTCATTGCTTTGCTAAAGATCTTGTCACATGCTGAAAACAACATCAGGAATGTCTTGGCTCACCATTCAGTGTTTGTTTGACTTGACTTTCTGGTCACCTCCTGAAGTCAGTCAACAGTAGCTCATAAACCTTGAAATTAGTTTTAATATCACTTGAATTTTCTTCTTCTCTTCCACAGTAACCACAATAACGGAGTGAGTCCAAGCGTAGAAACAAAGGTAGAACCTTATTTCTCTTAAAGAAAAATACAGATAATACTGGTAATAAGAAACGTTTTTGAGCACCAAAGCAGCATATTAGATTTCTGATGGATCATGTGATGCTGAAAAGTAGAGTAATGACTGCTGAAATGTCAGCTGTGCAATCATAGCAATTATTATTTTAAAATGTATTACAGTAGAAAACACATTTTAAATTTCACAAACATTACTATTTGATTTGTTTTTGCAGCCGACTTAAGGGGAAAAAAAAAACTTTTGAAACAATTTCACTTCACTGTATTAATAAGGTAGATAATGTTAATGATGAATTTGTTTTGATTAAAAAGAGACCTGAATCATACATTAGTTTATTACTATGAATGAGTCAACAAGTGTATTGGGTATATACTGCGTATTACGCTCATTCGACTTGGAAAGGCTGTTTTGCTTTTGAGTATTTGCAGAACCGTAATGCATCCCACACTTTTTTTTTTCTTAGCCCTCCCATACACGTACTCCCTGGTCCGGTATGCCTGTGGTCAGCAGCCCACCCTCTGCACCGGGTCCTATGGAAATCGAAACCCTCCCCAGGAGCCCCAGAGGCAGCCAATCGGACAAGAGGAGGTGAGCTTCTCACAATTTTAATGCAATAAGACCTCTAAGCAGGTTAATCTGATTCCCTGCTATTACTTCAGGCCCCCGCACAGCCAGTTAACATCACTTTGGCAGAGTGCAGCACTTGTATAAATGAGATATTGGGGCTGTTGGATGCTGCTGCTGCTGGTGTGTTGGTGAGCTGGTGTGAGGTTGTGGTGCTGGCTGGTGACTGGTGCTGAAGGTGCTTCATGCTGTTTAGCTTTGACGTTGAGCAGATGGCTGCTACAGCACAGTAGAAAATGCCTGCTGGGCTGGCAACAACAAACTCTCTGTTGACGTGAAAGGCCTGGCTTTCTCTCGTACTGTCTTTTTTCTTGCATTGTCTTCCGAGGCTGTTTTGGGGGTATTGTTTTGCTGTGCAGAGCTTTGCCTTAAACTTGAAATATTGAAAAAGAAATTAAATCAGGCAGTGGGGTGGGATTATCGTGTGAGTGTTGGATATGTTGGTCTGATGAAAATTTGATCCTCGTTCCTTAATGTTATAGCAATTTTTTTTTTATTTGTTGTGTCTAAACTTTGTTCTAGTCTGATGTTCTGAAACCCCAGTGGCCTTTTCATAAGGCAAGGTATGTACACTGTTTTCAACCCTTTATAGACTCGCTTCAACCAATCAGTGCATTTCTGAGGGAGTCTTTGTGATTGGCTTTAGATCAGTTATTTTTTATTTTTTTCTTTGGCTGGGCAAATCAGTATCTGCATCAGTTCTTGATTCTAGTCCAAACCATCCAACCCAATCAGTGGGGCAGACCTGTGATCTCAGCTGGGACATTAAATAGTGGGGTATAACAGCAAGCTGAAATAGTTGACTTTCTGGTTTTGTCTTTGTGACTGTCCTGTTCTGGTTTTGGCTCTGTGACTGTTCTGTCTTCTCCTTCATAAAAACTGAAACTAATACTGATAGTCTCAGTACTAGTACCTTTGCTTGGCAAGCTAAAGATGGAATCAGGTGAATATCACATTCTGACAATTTCTAACTTAAACAGATTCTAATTCATTTGTATCAATTCTCCATACTAACAAAATACAACCCCCCACTTCTGCTTAACCTAGTAAATAGACTAAATACTTCCTTGCCTTCAATTTTCTTTAATCAAGTATGTTTTATTCTTTGAAATTATTTAGCCCTCTTGTCTTGTCACCTTACATCTTTCTTTAAGATCTGCTTTCCCATTACCTCGCTATTTATTTTCTAATAATAGTAACAGTTATTTTATTTTAATGTAATGCTTGTAATTTTAATTAGTATTGATAATTATTTGTAAGTAAAACATATAAATAGTGATAATAATTAATACAAATAGTAAAAATATAAATGTTGCTTCACAATACTTAATTAATGAATAGTAAGCTATAAAAAATAGTATGTAGAAGAAAAATAGTTTTTATAGAAGTTGTCTTACTTTTTAAGAATTTTGATATGTTAAATGTGAAAACCGACAGCAGCCTATAAATTTGGGCGGAGAGTGGAGCATTTGCATCGCGAACAGAACACAAAACTGATGAGATCTAATAAAACTTTCAGATGACACGCAGCTAATTTCTCCATCACTATTAGTTACCCAAAACACACATAAAACATGTTACACCCGGTAGATGCGCATTTGCGTTGAGCAGAGTGGCTCTCTTTAGGACTGTATGACGTGACGGTTGTCCAGTCCTGTTCCGTTCACGCAGCGCGTGTGTTCCGAGAATGCGGTTGTTAGTTCCGAACGTTTCCAGGTGAGTTCCGTTACAGAACGCGGTTGTCACTCCCTGTATTAGGACTCAAGCAGCCGGCCTACAGGACTGACAACTGGATTCTGCTGCTGTGAGAATGTGGCCAATAAAATGCGACATTTTTTTTTTTGCAACACATTTTTATATAGGCTATGAGTGGCGTATTTTAACAATGCAGCAAACCTTTTAAAATAATTAAGTAAAATATTCTAATAAATGAAATTATGTTTAACTGATTGTATTAATCGGTCGAAATTCATATCGGTCGGTTTACGGTTACATCCCTCACAGAAGTCATTTTAAAAGGCTAAAATTGACTTTACTTAAATATTTAATAAAATTTTGATGCCGCATTAAAATTAAAGGTATGGTAATAATCAGCACCACAGAATTACAGAACCGTTAAAGATTTAAGTGAAGCACATTTTTGGTTGCATTGTTATCTGCTCAGTAGTTTGAATGTTAAATTATGTAAATCAATTAAAGGAATAGTTCACCCAAAAATGAAAATTATGGCATATTTTACTGTCCTCCAAGCCATCCTAAGTGTATATGACTTTCTTCTTTAAGATGAACACAGTCTTTTTTTTAAAAATTGATCCTGGCTCTTCCAGGCTTGGTAATGCTGGTGGATAGTGGCTATTATTTTGAAGCTCCATAAATCTAGTTCTGTGACGTAAAACTATTAACCTAACCGCTTATACTGACTTCTGTTTTTTTCCGCAAGAGAGCAGAGTTGTCCAGAGTTAAATTCTGGCTGGATGTATGACATAGGTTGAATCATACTGTATGTCGAGTCATAGTTTTAAAACTAGAAACTCAATCTGCTTCAGAGGACTTGTGGCAACCCCCTGAAGGCGTATAGGTTAGTTTTATGTCGCAGTTCTTGCAGAGCTTCAAAATAATGGCGGCTTTCCACCAGCGCTGGAAGAGCCAGGATAAATTTGTGAAAAAATTCAGAATGTGTTCGTCTGAAAGAATAAAGTCATTTACACCTAGGATGACTTGGGGGTGAGTAGTTTAAGGTATCATTTTCATTTTTGGGGGTACTATTGCTTTAATTCATGAAAATGAACAATTTCTAAATTTCTAGATGTTTATTGTTGGTTGCAATGAGGAAATAAGATGCTGAATAGTGGTTCAGGAAACATTTAACTTCAAACTTGGCTCCCTCGATTTCTACCTTTTGATCTGCTCTCTACCCTTTTTCGACTTCTGCACATCAGACTCTACAGTATTCCTGTCCCTCATGCTAACACTCCCCCCTCCTCCAGTGACCCATCCAGGCTTCACACCCCCCCAGTCCCATCACTGACACCAGCGTGACCGACAGGCACCTCCTCTCATACACGGATGCTGCCACAGCTCCTCCACCCCCGCATTCCTCGGATACAAACTGAGCTTCAGGGAACGCCGGGATAAAAGGCATATTCTCTGACTGAGATCAAGCGAGACTACCTGGGCTAAAGTCTTCCCCTTTGTTTTGTCCTTCCCATCTGAGACTGAAAGCAGCCAGAGAGATGAGAGAACCTTCATGGAAGAAGCCTGAAATCTTTGCAGTGCCTGTACTTTTCAATTAGAACGACTAGCTCATTGTTCAACCAGCTTTGTCACCCAGGAAATATCCTGTTGACATTTATTTTGGCTATTTATTTGACATTTATAATAAACTATGCCTTGATCATCATGACCACACCTTTTTAGGCCTGATGTACATTTAAAACAAAGATAATAGACACTTTCTACAAATAGTGTACAAAGATGTGATAATAAATGTTAAATATAAACATTTACAAGAGAAAGACTAAAACACCAAAGTGAGCAACAGGCCTACCTAAGTAGGGACTCTTTTTAGACTATTTTAATATACATTCAAAAATGCATTCTTATTTGTGGAAAGTGCTGTTATAATTATATATTTTTTTCAGTATATCTTTGTGTGATCATCATGATCTGATAATCAAATTGTGAGTTCTCATTTAGTTATTTGGGCTGTTAAACATTTTATCCATTTGACGATGTGTAGTGCGGTATACACTGTTTTTAGATTTGTCTGCAGTACTATATAACCAGGGGACATATGCATCTTACGTGGCTTTAAGACAATTTATTAAAACTAACAAACAGAAGCAACACCCCATTGCCCGTTTCTGTTTCTCTTGAGTTTTTTACTGTACATTTCTGCAAATTATAAACTTTGTCATGTCTTAAGGTGGAAGTTTTTTTGTTTTTTTATGTACTTGGGTTATACAGACACTGGTTATTGAAAAGTGCAAAGTGGTTTAATCAGCATGGCAAGAAGTGACGTGTCCATTATTAAGCCTCCTTTTGGAAGTCAATCTCACTCTAGTCATTTATGGAATGTGACTCAGTTCCCTCCCTCATTTCACTCAGGAAGGGAAGAAATACATTGCTTTTAGTGATTCTAGTACAGGTGTTACTACTGTGTGTGCGTGTGGTCCTTTAATCTAGATCTAGTGGAATGTGTGTGGTCAGTTGGCATATGACTGTTAGATCATGGTTCAGTAATGACCGTTGACTCAGGTTTGGTTGTAAAGGCTTGATTATGCCATTAGTGTTGTGCAATACATCGGATATAGATATACATATTCATTACCCAACCATCAGCCAACAACCTTCTGCTTTGAAGTACACTTTTTCAGTTGGTTTTTTTTGTGTGTTTTTTTTTTTTTGTAGTTTTCTTTTTTTTGGACTATCACGTATTTGATACTGTGCTATTGCATTGCTGTAACTTGAGTTACAGAGCCCAGCCTCAAGCATTTTTGTCCAGGTGAGTCACATTTGTCATATCTACCGATGTGAACACTGTTCGGGCAGCATATACAGGGTTACATCCCGTAATTGACAGATGGTAATTAACCCTTTCATCCTTCACAGCATGCCCTTGGTGACTGATCTCTTGGAGACGTGTGTAGATGAGGTTCTTCGAGCCCCTGTTCCCATGGTGACAGCAGAAGAAGTGGGACCAGGTGCTGCTCATACCACAGCCAGCGCAGCCACAGAAGAGACCCTCTCTCTGACCGGTGAGTTAATACATCACAGACACAGTTGGATGCACTGACAGTGTTTCTCTTGCATTTTTATTTATTTTGCCAAATTAAATGTATTTGTTCATAACAAATTTTACATCCAAACTATTTTACATGCTATGTTATGAATGTGATTTTGTAACCTGTAACAGAAACATAGTTTGTAGTTTTAACTGGTAAAAAGTAAACCCTTTTTACTTTTCCGATTCCAGAATATTTAACTTTTTCAACATTGATGAAAAAAAGAAAAGAAAAAAGTTATATTTCTTGAGTGCTAAATCAGCTTGCGTATATTTCTGAAGGATCATGTGACACTGTAGATGATGAATAAAAAGTTAGCTTTGCATCACTGGAATAAATTACTTTTTTAAATGTATACCAATAGAGAGCAGTAAAAAAAAACAAAAACACAGCATTACTTATTTTACAGATTTTGATAAATGCAGTTTTGTTGACCATAAGAGACTTGTATTTATTTATTTTTTTATGTTCCAAACCATTTATTTTAAATGTATGTATTTTAAATGATCTCTTTATTTAATCTATAAATGGATAACTCAAGTCTTTATTTACTAAGTCAATTCTCTCAAGCCTTAATTTTTTTTTTTTATAGAATATGTAATAATGACTGGTGAAACATTCATACATTTAAGGGGTTAAAAATAAATTAACATCTAACATGCTTTTATGAAACAATAACAATGCATTGTTATGCTTAATTTGTTATTTGATTATTGTCTGTATAGTTAGTGTTTTCATGCTCTGTCTATCTATTGTGTGATCTGATTATCCCCAGAGTGAACATATTATAATCCCAGCACATGCAGATGTGTTTCCATCTGTCTTGTCTGACCTCTCATTGTTTAATTGTCACTGAATCTGTTCTCTTCCACAGAGGCTGCAGCTCGGCTTAAGCAACTAGAAATTGAAAACACTCCAGTTTCTGCACCAGCCAGAACCAATGTCAACCTCAACATGAACAACCAGGTCAGTTCAGCCACCCGGAAGCCCCCCCCCCACACACACACACAGAAAACAAAGCAATGTGTTTGAAATATGCCCCCACTCCTCAAGCTTGTTGCAAGGAGATTGTGTTGGCCACTGTGCCACTCTAACCTCAGGATGTACTTTCAATTAAATGTAAATGGGGAAGATGATTACTCATGCTATTACAGCACTCATTGATCTCTATCTTTTCCAGCTCAGTGCCATTTAATTCTTACGCTATAAAGAGCTGATGATTTTTTCAGCCTGTACTGTTTATTTAAGCAAAGAGACCAAAACGCAGTGCAAACAGATTAATAGAACCCATGCTTTGGTTTGTGTGCAGGAGGAAGTGGCGAAACTGACAGAGAAAAGTTTGAATAGCGTGGGCAGCAGTCCCGTCCTGAACCAGCTCAGATGTCCTGAGGAGCTCAAGAGCAACATCCTGAAAGCTCAGGCAGAGGCAGCGCTCAAGGTATTCAATGTGATATTAATATTTATCTCCCCAAAGGAAGAATCTCTATTAAAATTTTTGCATACATGGTTTACGACGTCAACATGTTAATCTTAGGTACACTGAAGTTGATGCATAAAGTTCTTGTATATGTTTTGTAAATGTTCATCCCTTTGTTTAGGATTCTAGAGATGAGCTTGGACTTACTCCAGACAAGAACTGTAACCTGCAGGAGGCAGCAACCAGGTAAACAAGAAAAGGGCCCTCTTTTAACTGTTGCTATAAAATTAGAGGCACACAATTTCCTAGAATATCATTATATGCTTAAACATTGAGATTTGTACTCGTATAAATTACTTCTTTAGAAAGCGAAGATCCAATACTTTTGGTAATAGTGCATTTGACTTCTTGCAACAGTTGGGCACAAATAATAGGAACCACAAATGGTTACATTAAGTATTTCAAATAACTTTTTAGTAATGAAAAGATGTGTATGGTGGGTGGTAATACCGTCTCTCTCTTTATCAGACTGATGGGTCATGGGGGCCGTATGGGCAGCACATCCTCACTGCCTGTGAGTGGGAGAGCGGAGCGCCAGGAGTCCTGGGACCTGCTCAAGCAGCCCGGCCTGCTGCCCTGTTCTACCAGCAGGTGAGCCCACAACACAGATCCTACAGTGAGAAGATTGAACTACAAAGAAGAATTGCTTTGTTGTTTGAGTGTGAGGATTAAGACGTAGTAGGGCCGTGTGAGTGTGCCTGTGGGCCTGTAATCCTCCTGGGACAGAGTCTGAGGCAGTGGAGCACAAGCAGGCAGGCAGAAACTGGGGCACACCGAGATTAAAGGGGCCACCTGGTCCTACCATCAACAAGCCAGGACTTATTTTATTTCTTCTGTACAGTATGTGATCTTACACTACCATTCAAAAGTGTGTAATTGGTAAGCATTACAGACTTACTGACAACTAAGATCGCTACAAAATGGTAGAACAAATGTGTGCACTTCTGTGTCATAAAAGCTAGGCTGAGATGATTTAGTTGCTAAATAATTTTCTTTTTCTAACTGACAGTATTTCACAGATAGTGTCTATAGACTGTTCCTAGAATTAAGCCCAGAACATTCCTTAATATTGCCTGGGATTTAAAGCTCACTGTTGCCATCTAGTGTCAACTGTTATTATAGTTACAGATTGGTCATATGGTTGTGGTCTGCCTGGAAACATCTTATGTAACCACATGTACTCCTGATTAGCTCTGTACACTGACCTGCAACCGCTCATCTCTGGTAATCACATGATAAAAGAAACATATGTTAAATGAGTGTCTTAATGTGGAAAAGAAATTGTCTGTGAAACATCATATTTCCAATGTCTATAGAATCAAATAAACATTTTGTGACGACCGGTTAGAATTATGTGATATGAAGAATAGGTATTAAAGGAACCAGAGTTTAAATTATAATTCTCTACCGATGCTTACATCAGATACTCAATTTGTAGAAGCCAAAATTATAGGTTTGATTCACAGGGAACACACACACTGGCAAAGTCATCTTCCAAATGTGTAAATAATTTGTACCTTTGCAATGGTACATTTTTTTTCGACTGTCTGGAAGGCTGCTCTGTTCTGGTGGGAAGTCATCCAAATGTGCGCACACACACACACACACACACACACATACTCAACTCATAATCAACGGTGATCACAAAGTGACCCCAAGTCATTTCCTCAAACACTTCATAAGAGGTGTTCATAAGGTTTCATTCAAGGGTGAACATTGTGATTTCCTTTGAATGAACACTAATGAATAGCTTGAGAGGTGCTTTGAAATGCTCAAAGGTTTTCAATGTCTTTGTGCTCATTTCCAGTTTGTGTCCAGAGCTCTTCTCAGACATGCTTCATCACTATTGAGAAGATGTGAATGCTTCTATCCTTTTTGTTTTGTATTTGTTTTATTTTTTTTGGTGCAACCAGAACATTTTCACAGCTACAGCCATTGTTTTATCATAAACAGCAGCTTCAAGATTCAGTCAGGAAAAAAGACTTGAAGTGCATTTGTTCATGAAAGTGCTCATTCTATTCATTGTCTGTACTCAGCCTGGAAGAGAACGCAGATGACTTCATCTCTTCTGTGCCACTTCTGTCATCAGATCCAGTGAATGAAGCCCAGTCATCCAAGGTAACAGAAGTGGCTTAATGTCATTCCAGCTGCTGGCACACTGTAACAAGAGTCCACAGCAGCTGTCAATATATACACCAACATTTACTCGCACACCACTGAAACAGGGAAAATCTTTGTCAGAGGTAAAATTTAAATGCAACTGCCATTAATCGGCTGTTGGTGAACATGTCAAACTAACAATCAAAGATTACAGATATTAGTCTAAGATTATAGGAATCTTTTAAAATTTTCAAAATTTGTCTCTGACTGCCAAATCATGGCTAAAATCACACGGTGTAAGCAGGGCTTACGGGGGTTGTTGGAACCCAGTGCACTTATTTCCATCTTTCAGGTATTTATTCCTGCAACATAAAACTATTGGGACTCTAATATTAAGTTAATGAAACCATCAAAAAAACAAATCATAGAATATAATAGTAACTTAAGGGTGTTCATTGTACTTAAAGGTGCCATAGAATGGAAAACTGAATTTACCTTGGCATGGTTGAATAATAACAGTTCAGTACATGGACA
>JAUMHQ010000315.1:2126160-2150266 GCA_032361165.1 Enteromius paludinosus | reverse complement strand
AGATTCTCACTGAAGGCATCAAAACTATGAATGAACACATGTGGAGTTATGTACTTAACAAAAAAAGGTGAAATAACACCTCAGAACTCCTTCAAGACTGTTGGAAAACCATTTCAGGGGAATACCTCTTGAAGCTCATCGATAGAATGCCAAGAGTGTGCAAAGCAGTAATCAGAGCAAAGGGTGGCTATTTTGAAGAAACTCTAATATAAAATATGTTTTCAGTTATTTCACCTTTTTTTGTAAAGTACATAACTCCAAATGTGTTCATTCACAGTTTTGATGACTTCAGTGAGAAGGTGTGTCCAAACTTTTGGCCTGTACTGTACATATTTATTGTAGAATAGGATGGTCAGTTACTGTCCTTGCTGGACACATTTATACAGGAGGCAGTATTGCAAGGGAATATTGGATCTAGGTATGCATATGTAGTGATCATGCACTGATCATGCAAGTGGTTAACCACCTGCCAAAGGAGTCCAGGTCTGAGAACACAGAATTGTGGATTTCTCAAAGTCAATCACATCCACATGAAATGACTCTCTGGGATTAAGCTGGCATTGCATTCCTGATACACTGCATTACAGCCATCGAGTACTCTCCTATCATGAGGTCACAATGAGAAACATCTACCGAGTCCTCGCCAGCCAGTACGACCCACTGGGTTACATAATTCCCTTTACAACTAGGGCTAAAGTGCTGGTGCGGCAGTTACGGGTAAGCGAACAAGAGTGGGATGACCCCCTTCTCCCTTCTGAACAGCTTAAGGCCTGGCTTAGATGGGAAGCGGAACTGGAGCACCTACCAGTAATAACCATGCCTCGGTGCTATGTATCAGCTGCACTAGATGTTCCAGAGGCAGAACGAGAACTCCACATTTTCTGTGATGCCTCCGAGGCAGTCTACAGGTCAGTAGCATACCTTCGTACTGATTACCAAGGGCAGGTTGAGTTGGCTTTCATCCATGCCAGATCTAGAGTAGCTCAGAAAAGGCAACAATCTGTGCCTAGGCTTGAGCTCTGAGCAACACTCACAGGAGCACAGTTAGCCAAGTTACTCCATAACGAGCTCTCACTGGAGATCAAGAACACAATTTTATGAAGTGACTCAACAACGGTACTCACCTGGCTGAAATCAGAATGCTGCAGATTTAAGGTTTTTGCAGGAACCAGAGTATCTGAAATACAGGAACTTACTGAAGGTCACTGCTGGCGTTATGTAGACTCAGGGAGCAATGTCGCAGATGACATTACACATGGCAAAACCCTGATCGAATTATCCCAACCAACTAGATGGAGTAAGGGGCCAGACTTTCTCTACCTACCACCTGAATCATGGCCAGAAAGCCCTGCCACTGGAGTAAACGAGAACCCCATTGAGCTTTGTGCTAAAAAATGTTGTGGCCTAACTTCAGCTGATCCTGGATTATCACTGCCAGATCCTAACCAGTTCTCAACCTTTGAGGAACTACTTGAGGCCACATGCAAGTCCATGCACGGGGCGGCGGGGGAAAAGGAACCTGGAGCACTGGAGTATCAACAGGCTGAGAGAAGTCTATTGAGGCAAGTCCAGTTAGACAGTTTCCCCACAGAGTATTATGCTCTCAAAACTGATAATCCAATCCCTTCATCCAGCCGTCTACTTACTTTGTCACTGGAGTTGGATGAAACAACTGCACTTATTTGCGTGGGAGGACGTCTGCGTCAGGCCACCCACTTGAGTTACAATACAGTACATCCCATAGTATTGGACCCAAAGCACCCTATCACCCGCCATAAAGAAGTATGATACCAAACTCGGCCACCCTGGTCCAGAAAGGGTCTTCGCAGAAATGAGAAGATATTACTGGATCCTCAGAGGAAGAGAGGCAATACGTCGCCATCAGCACTCCTGAGCTCCCTCCAGCTAGACTCCGCCTCATGAAACCAGCCTTCTGTTCTACAGGATTGGATTGCTTAGGCCCCTTTCTGATAAAAGCAATGAAAAGAGGTGGGGAATAGTTTTCAAGTGCATGACTACCCGTTGTGTTCATTTAAGATCTCCTGAGTAACATGGACTCAGACTCGTTTCTGATGGCTCTACGGCACATGATCGCTCGACGTAGGACTCCCTTTGAGGTGATAAAGAGTATCAGGCAGCTTTCACTGCTATGAGTCCACATCTCCAAACCCTGTTGGCAAATCTGAAGATACAATTCCACTACAACCACCCAAATGCCCCACATTTCTGAGGTATATGGGAGCGTGAAATCCGCTCAGTTAAAAGTGCCCTACATATGTAGGATCCCAAATTCTGACCGAAGAAGTCCTCAGAACACTACTTGTAGAGGTTGAGGCCATACTCAATGCAAAACCGCTTGGGTACGTTTTCTCTGATGTGGTGGACCCAGATCCGGTGACCCCAAACTACCTGTTGATGGGACGGCCCGATGCATCATTGCCCCAGGTGGTCTATGCAGAATCTGAAATCCTCAGTTGTAGAAGATGGCGGCACTCACAAGTAATGGCGGATCAGTTCTGGACCAGTTTCATTAAGAATTACTTGCCCACTCTACAACCACGTCAAAAATGTATGGGTGACTCGGACAATATCACACCTGGAACCGTTGTGATGATAATTGACCACCAACTCCCTTGAGGTCGGGAAAGTAGTAACCCAGATGGTCGTGTGCGTTCAGCAAGGATTGAAGTAAGAAACAAACTTTACCATCGACCAGTGGCTCGTCTCATCACACTGCCTGCCCTCCCAGATGATCATCCTACAACAGACTACATCAGAAAGATAGAAATTACATTTGCAATTACATCGGCGGCTGTAGAATAGGACGGTCAGTTACGGTCCTTGCTGGACACATTTTTTTATTTATGTTATACAGGAGGCAGTATTGCAAGGGAATATTAGATCTAGATACGCATATGTAGTGATCATGCACTGATCATGCGAGTGCACAGCCAATCGGAAAGCAGCACTGATCTGGCAGCGGCGCTAAAAATAGTTTAATTTTCACTCCGTTACGGAGGGATGGCGCATACTTTGTTTTCCTTATAATTACTGCCTAATTTGTCTGCGTCAGTGATGAAAAACCACACATCCATACACAACCTATTGTAATAAAGGCATTTAATTGCGGTTCTGTATCCGTGTCCCTACCAACACTCCATATTATATATTATATATATATATATATATATATATATATGAGAACACTGTATATTGCAGTATACCCATACTCCTATTCACACAACGGGTTAATATTGACTCCACCTGAATCATAACTGCTCTTGATTTGTGCTTTTTGTATTCAGAACTTTTTAAACATACATACTTTAATCCTGAAATTGCTTTTAAATACTCCCACTGATTTCAACGCTACTTTTCAAAGTGCAATACACACGGCAGAGAAAACCACTCGAGCTTAAGATCAGCATAATTGGTTTGCACCAGCACTGGATCGCATCAGCCCTTCTGCCGCTGAGCAAACACTGCCTGACACCGAACAATGCGCGGTGCTACATTATAGTGGAGGGCTCTCACACACTACTAGTGCTGACAGTACGGCAAAACGACAACGCTCCCCTAAAGCAGCCTGCAGTGACAGCTCTGCCGTCACAGTCCCCAAATACACTGCATTTAAATGCATGAAATCCCAGCTCTGCATCTCACTGAGCCGTTCTGGCAGGTCTTCAGAGACGTGTGAGACATTCTTCCCACTCTGGGGAAACCATAATGATAAGTCTGTGAGCAGGGACCTCAATTATTCATTTGTGGAATGTGAAAATGTAATGCAATTGTGCATAAAGAGCTCTTTAAAGAAAAGAGAAGGAGCAGTATTAAGAATGATCTGTACCTGGGAGGTAGGACTGACTTTCACATGATGTGAACTGACTTTAAGAATGTATAACTCTTCTAAAAACTGTGCTAAGCTTTTAAGCAAGACCAAAATGAAAATTCAATCTCTTCTTCCAACAACACAAAAGCATAACGGGGGCAAAGAAACAATATCATATTCTAGTAGATTAAGGTGTTATGTGAGGCTGTTGACAAGAGAGTCTCAGGTTCTAATTTAGGAAGGGGCAAACTTTGACATAAAAGGTCACAGCGTGCGGTGCTATTAAAAAGTGTTAAGTGATACTAAGTTAAGTGATTTCCTCTACTGTAAAAAAAAAAAAAAAAAAACGGCATAAAAAGCTCAGCATTCAACAAGGGTCCCATTTACTTGTGCTATCTGCCTCTCTGTTGCAATTAGAGATTTTCTTAGCACATTTAAAAAAAAAAAAAAAATTATTATTAAAACACAAGACCCTTCGCTAAGAGTGAGAGTGTGGGGCATTAGGTCAACATAAACATTTTCTGCAAACATGTATTTTTGGGGGCAGCAATGCAGCAAAACATAACACCATGTTTGCATAAAATTCAGCCAGCATTGACAGGCTACATATCAGGTTCAGGAATCAGTTCCACCTTCTTTCTTTGCATTAACATTTGGGATGTGTTATGAAAATAAACACACAAAGTCATGAAGAGATGTGAGGGCATGTTTAAACGAGCCGTTTCTGGCAGGTGTGGAGTGTGGACAAGTCTTAACTTTTATAAAGAATATCTCTTTGGTTGTCAGACTTTAGTCTTTAAAAACTTTAGGGATCGTATCTATACACTAACAGCTTGTAAAACTTCAAAGTGAAAAAAAAACTTGAAATAACATCATATGACCCCTTTAAGTGTGACATAGCAAAAAAAACAAAAAAACTTTATTTAGCTAGCTAACTTTATTTGCATTGCAAGACATGACAGACTTTGACATTTGATTCCTGCTGAATCACCCCTTGTTTTGTGATTCTTGTTCACTAATTCTGAAAAAGGGAATACGGCATGAGAAAAACTGAATTTTTCAAGTCTTGAGTGACCTTCTGAATGCTGGAAGGAAGCAGTATAAAAACAAAAATATATATTGTGCCATACGAAATACATAACTCTGCACTAATCATATTTAGACTAAATGTAGAGGTGTCACACAGGCCGAAGAACTGTGACAATGGTGATGCAGAAAATAAAAGGGATAATTTTCCCTGTTAAAACACAAGCCCCCAGTTTCACAGACAAGGCTTAAGCTAGTCCCAGAGTTTGAGCTGTCTCAGATGAAAATATCTTGCTCTGACATATCTTAAAACATGTCAGTGGCATTGTTCTGTGTTAAGATGCACACCTGTAATATTTTCTTATAAGGCATTTTTGTAAAAGTTTCTTAAATATCTTAATTTAACTAATGCCTAGTCCTGGCTTAAGCTAAGCCCCGTTTGTGAAACCGGGCCTAGGAGTACTGCAAGAGAGTGCTAGCACAGTACAAATAAATGTAAACTGAAGATAGACATGAAAAGAGAAAGAGAATTATCCTAGTGTTGACAGAAAGCTCTAAGTTAAGTCTAACTCAAAACAGTCACAGAGTCCAAAGCTACAATCAGTTAAATAATTCCTCTCTTTTCTTTCAAAGAAACTTGATAATTGGGCTACTTATGAACAATATTACTGCTATTCTAAAAAAGACAGGTCTCTAGATAAAATTCATTAAAAGCAGAAAACTGAAATTTCCATATATGCTCAAGTACCCTAACTAAACCCAAATCACAAGAACTCTTTAGATTGTTTCAAAAGCTCTGTCTGCTGAAGGCCTAACAAATGAGCAGAACTACTAGCACTCCAGAATATCTAGCCTACAACACATGCATGGCAGGGATTGGAAGCTATTTAACGGCATGCACACCATATTAAGATTTCTGCACCAAATAATAATTTTTTTCTGTCATAATTGAAACATTTTTTTATTTCTATAGTTTCTCCATGTATGGCAATAAAAACCAACCAACACTCCAAACATCTCAAAGCCTTCAAGGTTGTAAATTGGCTTTATTTGAGTCATTCACAAGCATCAAAATGTTTAACATAATTTAAAAAACTTTTGTCGAAGTACAGGTTTGGATCTTTTTCTCCTTGTTCGTTGCCTCTTTTGATATATCTACATATCAGCTCGAATGATTCATATATGACTCACGACGGTTTGTATATGAATATGTATGTGTATATGATGGTTGTTTGTTCATGAAAAAAATGCATGTTAAAGCCTGACTGCATGGCAAACCATTCATTATTCATTAAATGAGTAAACATTCATGTATAATATATTCCATAAACTCTACAGACTACAAGACTTTAACATCAGACATTGTAAAACAAAAACTCCACACACAATCACATAATCTATGCACCTTCAGATAGAAACTTAATTTTATACATGGACTAAACCGTAATTAATCAGGTGTGAAGCATGATTTATTCTCCTGCATCCACAACATTCTGTTTATACTGTGAGAATCTGCATTATAGTGAAGCTGGCCTATGATTCTGCAACCTCTGCAAAATAACAGAAGGCAGAGCTGGAGGAATTACAAAAAAGTGCATTCAACAGGATTACAGTATAACAAACAAAGGTCTGAAGAGGGTCTGTAAACACCCAGTGCAGACTTCCAGATGAATGATGAATACTTATGAATTATGCAGTATTAATCATTGTCCTACTGTGCAACATTCAGATCTAGTTCCCAAATCTGACCGGCCAAGTGCTTGCAAGTTCACCAGTACTCAGATGAGGGTAATGAAAAGGAAACGTGGTTGTCTGGACTGGTGGGTGTTTTTTGAAAACTTTTGTAACATTTTAGAATATACTGTAATAACGATTAATGCTTATTTATAGGGAAACTACAGTATGTCCCTAATTCCTCTTCAACATTATGTCTTTTACAATAATGTCTTGATATGTTTCACATTTTAATGCAAGTTTTCATGTCAAAGTTCACAAAAAAATAAATAAATAAAAATACTAAAGACCTCTCATGTTTTATTTAAGAGCACAAAGGAATACAGAAATGCATTATTTAGTAAGTCCAAAACTCAAGCCAACATTAACATGCAAACACTGAACAAAATGTGACAGCTCACTGAAGCACACAAGCCTTTGCCGTATGAAACATGCACACTTTGTGGAACTACACACAGGTGACCAGACACATCCCTCAGTCAGCAGGTCCGCTCTGCCTCACCAGACCATTTGAATGCTTGTATTTGCGCTGTAAACAATCTCAGCATAAATAATGGTGCAAACCCTGGCACTGCAAAGACCCCTGTGGGAGTTAGTGGTGTTGTCTGTGCTCTGGAGACTTTTCCAGCTGAGATAATCGCAGACCCTGTTATCCCAATCCGGCCCCCAGAGCTGAGGTTATGCATCTGAACTGTGGAGGTGAGCCTTCTAATGTTTGGTTTAATATTCATCAAAAAAGCATGATGTGCTCAGAGCACGCTCTTACACAAAGTTACCCTCTAACGTACATACAAAACATTTTCTAGGAAATATGAAGGGAGACAAAAAGCACCAAAGACTTACTCAAATTTAATTTTCTGAAAATCTCCAAGCTAGGCTGCAGGCTAAGTGAATTCAGTTCACAAGTTTTCTCTTAACCATTCCTCAAATAAGTAAAAAAAAGATTTGTACAGCTGACTCAATGTGCATCAGGACCCTAAGTTTTGTGGAAATCATATGACCGATTATTATGCTGCTTTAAAATACAGAAAAATAAAATCTAATATTAACATTGATGTAAGTTTGAAAAGGACCATTAATTAGTTTCTGCTGTATTTGAACAGCAGCCAAGAAACTTGAACAGAAAAAAAAAAATTAAAAAGAACCTCAGTAACATGAAACTACAAGGAAAAAAGGAGCACATGAAACAAAGAGGTGGACATCTAAAAAAGCAAGGTAATAAAAACATGCTGATAAAGGGGTCCAAAGAACTAAGTCTTTGAGTCACAGTCCTGAGCTGTCTGGAAGCTGAGCTAGCCGACAATGTCAAGAGAGATGAGATCAGAGCAGATGCAGAGCCAGCAGCATGTCATTTATTATATGCTTTACTTTTAACAAAATATTGAAAACCAGGAAATTACCAAAAAGAACATGATAATGACACTTTAACACCGAATACAATTTTTAAGTGTACTTAAGCAGCAAGGCTAAATGAGGATTGACTCAGGTTGATGGTCAAAACCATTCAAGCAATAAAACAAATCAAACAATTTCAAGAAATAAAAAACAATGCTTTTAGACACTCTTACAAAGATGATCCATTTTATTTAGAAAAAAAATAAATTCATCCCTTTAAATCTACTTTTCTAAAGTTCTCTCTCAACAGCTCCAGAACATCAAACAACTAGAATTAGAAAACAAGCCAAATGTTCTCCTTCATTCACAAGTCCATTCAACAGTCGCCAGCTTTGTCAGCCAGAAAGAACCTTACTATATCCTTTAAACAAGATTTAGGTTTTAAATTGCACAGTTTTCTGAATTTCCTGAGGCTCAGCAAGGGAGCCTTAAAAAAGCGAATGTTTTGGGAGAAAATGATACCCCAGCACAGAGTGCAATGTGGGTTCTAACTATTAAAGCACTACCTCCTGCTGTTGTGTTTATTGAAGTGTAGGACTCTCAGCTGCACATGTGATGATAAAATTGCTGACTCCGGCAGTGAGGAAACCTAGCTGTTCCCACAGTACATGCCACAGGAGATGAAAGATTTCTAAAGACAAAAATCTAGGGCAAACTTATCGAAACAACATAAGATTGTCACAAGAAATCTTCTTTAAGTGAAAGGAGAAATAAGTGGGAAACTATAAGATTGTTTCCTTCTTGCACATCGTCTCTGACAAGAGACCTGCGAGAGGCCTCTGACGTCCCTAGAGGATGTTCGTGTCTGAAAGCATCAATCACGTTCAGCTGACAGGATAGTGCCAAAATCCTCTCTCAGCACTGAGAGCACAAACTTTCTAGTCATCTCATGTCAACTCCAGCAACAAGACAGCAATATTAATGCTGTTAATTAAACTGAACTAATAGAACGGTACATCATGGTAGGTAATTGACTTGTTTTGCAGTAAAAACAGACATGGAGTTGAAATACAGCTCAAACATTTTAACCAAAGATAGAACAGCATAAAAAGGTCAAATTTTGGTGGCCTGTCCAATCACAGAAAAACAGAAATTATAAAAAAAAAAAAAATGCAAAGAAAAATACTATGACACTTTGTACATCTGGCTGTATGTAACAATGGATGCTTTTCTCACACAATTAAAATATAGTCAAAACAAAAGCTCATCTATAATAAAAGGCAAATCATAATAATATAATCATATCAACAACTTTTTAGGAACAATGAACAATGCTATTTTTGAGAGTCTTTAATTGTGAATTATGTCTGAAAAGTTCAAGTCCAGGCTAATGTGAACTAACAAGCAATTAAATACATGCATTCCTAAACAAATTATTAAACACTGGCAAAACGAGCAGTACTGACTGAACTCAACTAGGCCAATGGACAAAGGCGAGTAACTCTTAACAAAAGCTGCATCATATGTGAACCTGCTTTCCTCCATAAAAAGTTCATGAACTCACAAGCAAATGGAAAATCTAGCACATTTACAAATAAAAATAAAAGTTGAAAAGTTCACATGCAAAACAGCAGCAGAACGCTTAAGTGTTGGAGGACGGGCTTGTGACAAGCACACAATAATGTATTTTCTGCATCAGTGTGCCTTTAGTATGCATCAGCTATCTAACAGAAGACATTCTGTCTCCTCTTCTACTAGTCATTAGGTTCTCTTTCATCAAAAAATAACTACAACAAATTTAAAAAGGGATCCATAGGCAAACAATTAGTGCTACAAATGAATGCTATTCAAATGCCAATTAGAGCCACAATAATTGTAGACAATCCACTTACGGCTTGACCTAGCCTACTCAAAATGTACCCAAGTAGACAACAACCTGCTTTTGTTTGTTTAAAATGTGTCAGATTGTTGTGGTCCATTTGTGGATCTTATGAACTTTAGGACAACTTCTGTTTTCGGACTTGTTTAGTTTAGCCTTAAGCATTCATCTAAATCTGGTAAACCATGCTTCATTGTTTTAAGTAAACAATCTCTTGCCTAATATGAAATTGTTTTTGTGGTAACAATGAACAATGCATTAAGATTAATGCATCCAGACAAGTAAAGAGTGAATAAAACAACAAAAAATAATTTGCTAATTAAAACTGAGCACTCCTGCTACAGTAAGAATATATTGTGTCTTGAGTTTGAATTTATCCCTCTGTAAGAAATTATTAGTCTGCCTCGACCCAAAACTTTCACTAGTTAAAATATTCTCCTTTCACTACCGGCTTAATTATCATAGAGAGCGTTCTTTCCAATCTCAGTAAGATGTAAAGATTCTCTTCAGCATGTCACTTCACACCTAGAATGTGGGAACGGCAGTAGACCATCAAGAATCATCTGATTAACTCATAGGGTGATTAACTCATAGGGTACATGATTAAATCCCCTCACTGTAACATTTGGTCGGTTCATCATATACATGTGATCAAAAGGCTATCGCTTGCATTGTTATCCCAATCTACATTCAAGACAAAACTTCATTTACATGTCTAGCGAGGATATAAGCGTAATACAGTATAAATTGTTCAAGTTGAGAAGGATCAGGATTCACTCTGACTCCGCTGAATCCGAAGTGCTACTCTGTACTTTGTTACTGCTACATTGTAATAAACATCTTCAACAAGATCTCAGACGTCCTCTTCATATTTTTCTTACACCTCATTGATTATGTTCTGCTTTCTTTAAAGTCAAACTAATAAATATATGTGACCCTGGACCACAAAAGCAGTCTTAAGTCGCTGGGGTATATTTGTAGCAATAGCCAAAAAATACATTGTATGGGTCAAAATTATAGATTTTTCTTTTTTGCCAAAAATCCTTAGGATAGTAAGTAAAGATCATGTTCCATGAAGGTATTTAGTCAATTTCTTACCAAAAAACATATTAATCTTAATTTTTGATTAGTAAAATGCATTGATAAGATCTTCTTTAAAGGTGATTTTCTCAGCGTTTAGATTTTTCTGTACCCTCAGATTCCAGATTCTCATATAGCTGTATCTCTGTCAAATATTGCTTTCAGATCATGTATAAAACTTTACTTTGGAAAATTAACACTTACGACTGGTTTTGTTGTCCAGGGTCACATATATATTTTTTGTTTCGGGGCTGTCGCTGAGCAACACATTTTTTAACTATTCATCCAGGACCTTATTTATGCTGAAGGTGTGAGGACCCTTACAAGACAATATCAGAATATATTATTTTTTTCTGTTATTTTCTTCGTTTTGAATGGAGACAGTTTGTACCAAGTGGTTTTTTTTTTTCATTCTACTTACTATATGATGAATTGTTTGTGAGAGGTTTATTGCAAACAAAATAAACTGTACATAGCAGGTCAGTAGTAACCAGAGCCTAAGGTCACAACTACCACTAATGTGGAGCAGCTATGAGAAACTCAATAGTGTGTTTCATTTCACACCCTGCCAGGACATATGAACATGAGACCCTGCTACCCATGAGGACTACTGCCCCTCATGACAAACGATTCGCATCCAATCTGATATGTGGGTATGATATTTCCCAGCAGCAGGACTGCTGAAAATGTGCGTTTCTGCAAAACATCTGCAAGCGCATCAACAGTGACTTTTTAATCCACGTTTCACCACTGTTTCGAAAATTAATATCCAAAGAGTGGTGCTAAAACACAGGTTCAATACGTGAACCCTGGACTGTTGCTTAAAGCTAATGGTCTATCATGTGGTAAATATGCCCTACACCAAATCCAGTCCCTAACCCTATCCGATAGTGTGAACAAATGCAAAACTAATATAAAATGGCATTTGTTGAGGCAACCATGTCATTTCAACTTCCTTTTACACAGATTTGAACAATTTTGTCGAAATGTAGTTACATGGGATTCAAACCGGAGCTTCTCGCCTCTCAAGTACATCTCTGTACTCTGTGTTTTAACTATAGCTATTGGCTTATTTAGATATTTGAAAATATACATTTATTTGAATATGCACCTATGGATGTGGATTTGTACATCTGATTCTCTAGGGTCCACCAGTTGATATGCAATCCTGAGTCACTTCATATGAATAATCCTATTATCTAATCAACTACCAGCCAATCAGATGATTTTCTGTCTATGTTGTAAAAGATGCATTTGTGTTCTGGGGCTGATGAGGTACAGCTCTTGCAAACTGACTCAAATAGTTTTTCTTTTATTATAAATTCCATGGAAGAGAGTGACCAATATAGTCTTCAATATCCCTTTATGTTCCAGGGAAGAAAGTCGTAAAGGGTTTGGAATGAAAGAAGCATGAAAAATTGGTAGAAATAAAATGTTTAGGTTAAAGAGATAAATGTACCTTTAAAAAATACATTGTGTAACAAACACACTTTGTCAAGAAGATATAGTTTTCTAGTATTAAGACATGCCGTAGAATTGCACTCACACTGAATTTACCCTAAACTTATTTCAGTGCAAATTAGCTATAGTTTATTCAGCAGAGAAAACCTTATAAGCTTTATGAACAGAATAGCGCCACTGGTTTTATTAAAAGGTGTATGGCATATATACTGTAGGGAATACTGTGCAGATAAGCTTCATTTGAAATTGGAATCCCACTGCCTATTTTATTAAAAAACTATGCTTAATAAATTAAACTGAGCAACACAAATATCACCATTGTGTAATGAAAGCATTTTCTATTTAACAAAATGCTGCATGTGCTCTTTCATAACGAATGTCTATCCTTTTACAAGAATGTTTATCATGTTGTTGCATACGTTTATTACTGCTCATAATGTTGCAAAAAGTGTATTTAGCCCCTTTTCACACCGACATGAGAATCTAGGGCTCACTTTTAGTATGCGAGAGCTACAGGAGAGGTGAGCCCAGGTCTCCGATCCTGTGTGTGTGAAGGGGCAGATGATTCAACAGCTCAGGCCCACTGGCTCAGTCAGGATGAAAATATTTCACAATGGATTAAATGTGGCATGTGATGGGACACCGTGTATTCGGACGCTTCAATGTCAGATAGGAGGGGGTGGAGGCGAGTAACAAAATATGTAAGAAGTGTCTAATTTCGCAAAACTGTTTATTTCAAGAGGATTCTGCTATCTGCTGATCATGCTATACTGGAAATTATAATATTCTATACTTATTGGCCTAAAAAAAGCATAGAATTGTAGCATTTGTGACATTATGTGTCAAATCAACCAAATTTCAGAAACTTCCCCAGCTCAAATTTTGAAAATTATTTCAGAGAGATGGCAGCATTATAATGCTATTTGTACAGGTAGCTTGGTAGCTCTATTAGTAAAATCTGTTGGCAACACTTTACAATAATTAACACACTTTTGTTACCCAAGCCAGTTTCTGCTGGGTTTAGATTATCATATTGTTTACATATTACTATTTTCAATTCAGATTTCACACTAATTACAATACACAGACACACTGCGAAGCTGAGGAGCTCTAGCATTTTTGAGCTTTGAGTTCTTTAGCTGCAGTGAACCATTATCTGTATTAGCAGACTGATATAATATGTAGTGTTGCCATGGGTGACCGTGAATATTAGGAAATATTAGACCACTGAATGATGTGAATCAAGTGTTAAAGGAATAGTTCACCCAAAAATGAAAATTCTGTCATCAAAGGGATATTCCACCCAAAATTAAACTTAGTCATTAGTCACTTACCCCCATGTCATTTCAAACCCGTAAAAGGTTTGTTCTTCTTCAGAGCACATTTTAAAACATGTTGGATAAAAAACAGGAGGCTTTTGACTTTCTTATTGACTGCCAAAGAATGAACACCGTTCAAACTCTAGAAAAGTATGATAGACATTGTTCAAATAATCCATCTCAAATCAGTGGTTCAGTCTGTAATCAATTTATCCATGGGACACAAACTGCATACACTGTTCTGTGGCAGCATATGCAGTTTGCGTCTGGGGAAGTTTCTCCAAAACCGCGCTATGGTGACGTAGATAGGAGACAAACTGTTGAATAATTATTTATTTATTTTTTTTTTACATTTTTGCTATTGTGTTTTGTTTGTTGTTTTGTTTACAGTGCTGTGTAAAGGGAAAGCATCTAACAAGATCTTACCAAACATTTTAAACATATTAAAAGTATGCAAATGAGTGCCCTAAGTTGTGCCCCCTCCCTCAAAAAACAAAACAAAACACCTACTACCCTATAAGGGGTCAAAATAGAACTTTCATAAAATATAAAAGTAAATAAATAAATTGCAAATTACACTGTATAATTTATAAATTACAATTGCACCCCTAGACAGAAACTAGCCTATATGATTTTATTAATACAGTGTGATTGATTTTATGGTCTCAAATTATCAGGCCTTTGGTGCCCTTTGCAGGCATTGTATTACATTATGTATGTTTACAGTGTAACGAAACCATAATTAAACCATATACCACATATTGTTTTTATATCCTACATGTTACGTACGAAACTGCCATGTTAAGGCAGATGCGTGGTTGTTGGTGGTGAAATCACCGAAAATAAAACGCATTAGTCTACTAACGTCAGTCAAAAATGTATCACACGATTATAAACGTATTACCTGAAATTGAAGCACCGGCTTCCTCTCGGGCTTTTTTATTTTTCCTTTCTCTGCGCCGGGATGCGCTGATGTCTTTTCCCTGATAGAGCATAGTTGTCCATCAATTATGACATAGGTGAGAGCGAGCACGTGCGCCGGCGCAGACGCGGGAACGCGTGTCACGTGTGCTATACCGCACTGCATTCATGATAAAATACTTTTTAAATATATAATTAGCCTATATTTAGCCCATATATGATATATATGTTTATGTTTAGATTTTTATGTTTATTTATACATTTTAAATAATATACAACGAAAGGTTTTTGGTTCTGTATTATTGAGATGGTGTACCCCTAGGAGCTGTGTTACTGTGCTTATTAATAATCACAATCTGGATTTTAATACGCAGCGCAGAGTTGATGCTACACGGCTCGTTCAGTGAATCACAGACCGACTCAGCGATCCGCCGTAAAACGAGTCTTAAAGGAACCGTATGTAAGAAATGTATTGTAATAACCATAATATATATCTGATATGTTCAACAGGCATTAAGACAACATGTTAATTTCAAGTAACGTTACTCGTATCACTGACAGCAGTCGTACAGCCTGGATATTCTCATTTAAAAAGCGCAGTTGCAGCCCTCAACTGATGTTTATGTTGTCATTTTTTGTTTTGGTCTGAAGCGCCACCCTCCATCTATCTCCCAATCACGAAGTCAGTAGTGTTTCGGCATCCAGGTTGCCTGCTTGGCAGAAAATACAGTGCATTTCATTTAATTCATTGAAAATCCCCTCTCCAGTATTTAGTATATCTGCAATACATAGTTCAACCACAAGATGTCAATTCTACATACGGTTCCTTTAAATTATTCTGATTTGATTCTTTGTTTGAGCTAAATTTCTTACATTTGATAGGAGGTATGTGCATTACTTTTCTAGGTAAGCGATTTGAACACACACAGATCCTGTCATCCATTCTTTCCATTCACCCTTTGGCCATTTGTGCATAATCAGCTAGCTCCAAGACACACAATGCCAATCCATTAACAATATATGGTCTGGCTTGTAGGCCTACCCAGAAGAGAATAATGATACTTTCAAAGACATTTGTACAAAAAATATATAATTTTAAACCTCACACCTCAAAAACATACACAGTGGTTCAAGGAAGTATGGGTAATGGATTGTTTCAGAGAATTGCGGTTAATATTTTGAAGTGTACACAGCAGTCACTTTCACTCCCAGTTGTTTCTGTTTGTTTTGAAGCTGTGTATTGAGTCTGTGTTAAATCACTGTACCGTGGAATTGCTGGGTCGTGTCTTCACATCACAGACAGCTCATGGATATTTGCTAGACCTGCTTCTCTCACAGGTACTGCTGCTTGATCGAGTCAACACTGCGCCCTGGTGGACGCTCTTTTAAATACACTTGGAAACGATTGCTTCTTTGCACATGGGAGGACAATGAAAGGACCATTTTTGTCTGTATCTGTTCACTCAGACAAACATTTAATATGAAGGTTGCAATATATAGCACAAAACTAGTCAGGCATTTTTTGAAATTGAGATTTATTCATCATAAGCTTTCCATTGATGCATGGTTTGTTAAGATAGGATAATATTTGTCTCAGTCATTTGCAGACTTGCAGGCTAGAAAATAAATGTATTTAACGTCCATGAAAACTTCTGTCTCCGAGGATGTCACACCCATTGCATGCAACAGTCTTGACCAGGAAAAACGAAGTGCAAGAAACAGAGAGAGAGAGAGATGATGTGATACACAAAGGGGTGGCCTATATTACACAGAAATTACATAAGAGAGCTCTAAGTCGATTACCTTTGTTCAGTGTCCTGTGAGAGCCGTCTGGCCTCTTCTGGATCTTTTTTTAAGAGGGTCTGGAAAGTGGAGAAAGACTGTACCATGCCTATATAGCCAGAGACAGAGACCGGCTTCCTCACACAAAAAATGTCCTGCCTAGAGACAAAACAAAGCTGCAGTGCCACTTCTAATTGGTCAATACAGCATTCCAGCCGTGTTATAAACAACAATAAAGTAGTAGCATTTTTATTTATATCTATATATTACTTTATCCTGGATAGCAACAACCTGTTATGCCAGGGACTTAATGAATAAGATTACGTTCAAATGTTCATATTGTAATCCTTTTATTTTATCATGTATCATGCATTATATGAAAAATGCTGAAGGCATAACAAGTCCTTATGTGGCAGTAACTATTGATTGCACTTTGACTGTCTGACCGACTTAATTATCTATAAAAGTTAATATTTTAACAGCTAGTTTGTATACAACTACATTACCATTCTTTGACTGGATACTGGAGAGAGTCATATGTTTTCTTGTACAGTTCAAAGGGATCGGAACCTAGGTTAGGGCTCCGGAAAGGCCACAGGGCTGCATAAAACTGTAATGAGGCAGATGTAGATGCATATGTAACGTATTTGTTATTTTATGTCAAAAACATGTGAAGTTTCTTCAACTATTTAATGAACAAACAGAACGTTAAATGTAGTAATGTTTGTTGAGCAAATGATTTAAAAATTGCCTGTATGGTTATGGGTCATACATGATCAGATCATTTTTTTTATCCTTTTCCATTTTTCTTTCCAATTCTAAAATGTTTAAACAGATTATGAGACACACAGATGTTTAGACAGCTGGCAAGCATTCATATGTCATAACTACCAGTGCCACGATTCCCACCTCTTTACAGATGCGGTTTAAAGTCTCTGAGCAGTCTCCATAGCTCAGCTCCATATCCATTGTGTAGTTGAGAATTGCGAGGCAGCCATGAGGCTTGAGCACTCTGTGAACCTCCTGAAGAAAACGTGACTGGTCAAACCAATGGAACGCAGACATGGTTGTCACAAGATCTACAGAGCCATCTTCAAAAGGCAGTTCTTCAGCTGGACTCTCCCTTTGTATTTCAAATAAGTAAAACAGAAGCATGTGCATATGAATGAGTGAAACTCGTGAAGAGAGCAAAACCAAGAGCATAATAACAGTACTTCACCTCTACATGAATAAAGAAATATTTGACATTTAGGCATTAATTAAGTTATTATTTTCCTGCTCTTTCCTTTTTTGCCTGATATTTATGCAGGGGTTTTTTTTTGGACACATTTATTGTAATACAGTAATGAAAGTAATTTTGTCTGGACACAATTTACTTACAATACTGTGCAAAGGTCTTAGTATTTCCACAAACAAAAAGGTTTTAGTCAGTTATTCTATCTTTTGCGGTAGCGTGTCAGTTGGAAATATCAATTTACATCTCCAAACATTATTTTAGTCATTAATTGTAATAATGCAGTGAGATTATTGTCTGACAACAGCCAGTGCTCCACACAGAGATCTGATCTGATCATCTTCCAGTCTGTCTGGAATGACATGAAGTAACAGAACAAACTGAGACTAAATCCAGAAGAACTGTGGCAATGTCTCCAAGATGATGAAAAAAACCTACCTGGAAAGCTACCTGAAAAACTATGGGCAAGTGTACCTCGCAACAGAGGCTGTTTTACCGAAACAGATTTGTATTTGATTTAGTTAATAGAAGTTAGTTGATAAATTAAACCTTTTTATGCATTATTTTTGGAAGCATCCTCGTTTTACAGCATTTTTACACGAGTGTCTAAAACTTTGAACAGTACTGTAGCTTTCCAGGTAGGTTTTGTTGAAGCATCTCGGAGACGTTGCCACAGTCCTTCTGGATTTAGTTTCAGTTTGTTTTGTTACTTCATGTCATTCCAGACAGACTGGATGATGATCAGATCAGATCTCTGTGTGGAGCACTGGCTGTTGTCAGACAATAATCTCACTGCATTATTACAATTAATAACAAAAAATTATGTATGGAGATATAAACAGATAAATCCAACTTACGCTACCGCAAAAGATAGAAATAACCGACCAACAACCTTTTTTTGTTGGTGAAAAAACTAGTGGCCTGAGACTTTTGCACAGTACTGTATATATTTTTTATTTTAAAAAAAATGCACAGAGCACTCAGAAATTTCTGGAAAATGTATGTATTTAAATGCTAATATAGTTAAATATAATTTAAAGTTATACACATGCCCGCCCCTTGAAGATTGTTTTAGGAAATATTTTAGCCTTTTTGGAGAAATTCTTTCACCTTAGAGTAGTGGAAGCGCTTTCTTTCTTGGTGTAAATCTGTATATTGTCCCCCCAAAATCAGCACAAAAAAATGGGAAAATGTTTGCAGATTCTAGCCGCTGAATCCTAACACAGTCATGCAGATTATTTGTAAGTTACTTTGAATAAATGTTTCTGCAATAAAGGAACTAATCAATGAAATGTAATTCTTATGAAAAATAAAACTCCATATGAGCAAACCTTTCAAAGCTTGATTAGTTTGATATGGTTGGGATACGAGGGGATGACAGAGAAGCCTATTGAAATCCCATTCCCCATAATGCCGTAACACTTAGTTGCACAACTTTCAGATGAATTCTTAATTGTGCAGTAAAACTCTGGGTTATTGATTGTATACGGTCTCGGTGATGAAAGCTAAACAGTGACTGGATTTTTACACAAAGCTCTCACACATCACATGCAGTAGCATCTAATTTAGCATCTAACAGGATTGTCTACCTGTAAGAGATGTTTGAAAATTTAACATGTTTCCTCGCCATCTCCAGCTGAGCAGGACTGATGTCTGTCCCGACCACACGAGTGAAATGTGGTGCTAAGAGCAACGTTCCCTGCCCTGACCCACAGCCAATATCTACTGCCAGGTCACTGGCTGAATAGTTCTGAGAAAATGCAGTAAACAATATGTGCAATTGTAAATGAAATGACAAAGACTGATGGATAAAAAACAATAAACAGTTATAAAAGTCTTACATTCCTCCTGAGGAACTGTAGAACCTTGTCGATGAGCTCTTCAGAAGGAGAAATTCGGTACTTCCAGTATGAGTTTGCATGTTCTCTATCCTCAAACAAACGTACAGCCATTTTTGACACCTGTACAAGTCAGAAAGCTGGAGCGATTTAAAAAGTCAGCAAACTAGCCTGAAGAAATCCAATTAGTATTTTGTAAGGGGAGGAGTCACCTTCGCATTTTCTTCCCTCACTGAGAGACAGCATCAACCATGCAAAAAGCCCAAAGCTGTTGAAAACATTCCTTTGAGGCAACAGTAATGTGCCCAGCTTGCTAACAAGGACTTGAACCTCACAAAGAGATTTTTCACATTCACCCTGGACTAATCAGGCTAACCAGATGTCATGCTGGCAGAATAAAATAAAACATTCCCTTTAAAAATCAGGGCATGGAAAAAATGTGGTCTATGTGTTTGCACGATTTTGAAAGACACCTCTATTCAGTTTAAAGTCATGAGATCTTTTGCAAAACAAGTGATCAAGTGTAAATAATGAAAATGGATACACTTTACGAAATGATGAAAAAAGCAAATAAAAGTACAGAAATGTATAATGCTTATCTGTAGATATTGATACTTTTGAAGAACAACATTCTTTTGGAATAAAGAAAAGTTTATGTGAATGTCAAGTGTGGATGTTAAGATGTATTTACATTAGTACAACCCCCAGATTAGTAAACATTTCTGTGACATCCAAGAAATATTCATTTGAACAAACTACACAACTGCAAAAAAATGTATCTTACTGTTGATTTTTTAATTTTTTTAAACCAATATTACATCAATGCCTGCATGTTGTAGAGTAAATGAATTCTAATTAGCATTATTCAACATCATAATGCATAGTGCAAATACTAAGTGGATTATATTTTTAAGTGTAATTATAAAAAAGCCACACTGGCTACTTACAAAAATGTGTAATTATAAAAATGTGTTTTTTGTAAGACCACAAATTTACTAACAACTTGATTAAGAAAGTAAGATTAAACGTTTGGTAGGAACTACAGTAGCTAAACAGCTGGAATGATAGTACAGGTGAGGTGGGTCATGTGTCATTCAGGTTTACAGGCAAGCACACAGAAGTACTCCATTATAAAGTCAACCTTGGCCTCTGTTGATGACACTTTCATCTCCTGTAGAATACTGGAAAAGATAAAAGTGACAAAAAACAACATGATCTATAAAGGCCAAAAAGCTCATTTCTTTTAATAAGTAGCATGTAGTCTAATTTTGTGTTATACAATTAATGTTGCATGACAGTAAAAGCGCCTGAAGTGTTGAAGTTTCTCAAAAATAAGTAATTACCGTGATGTTGTTATCTCCAGCAGCGCAGTTGCAGCGCTTGGCTCAGCTCTCAGATAGGCTTGGTACATGGAGAACGTCTCAATAAAACCAATTATGTTCTTGATGCTCAGCTGCTCCTTTACTGGAATTATTTCAATCCTTAGAAACAAAAGAAAGAAAATGTAGTAAGCAAATTTTAGTAGAGGCTCATAAACAGTTAATTATTCATTACAGTGAGTGCCGTTCTCTGGTTTACCTCTCTTTATCTGGGAAGGGTATGGCTTCAAATAAGTCCTTTAGCTTGCTGTTGGCCAAAGTTACCCGACTGCTTGTATAAGGCAGCAGTATTTGCTTTACCTAGCAGGATAAACATAAGTGTGCAGTTAGCAGTTATTAAGGGCATATTTAACCTTGGCTTGATAAACATGTATTCAGTAAGCTGAAGCTTTGACATGTACATAATAATTGATGCCAATTTCTTAAACTGCTCTCTAGATACTCTTGTTTCATTGATATATATATATACACATATGGAATAGACTTACTTCCTCAAATATGATATTAAGTCGATCACCACAGGATTCATAGTGCATTTTCATATTGTCTCCATAGCCAAAGAGAGCCAAGCAGCCACGTGGCTTCAGGACACGTGTAGCTTCCTTTATGAAACGTTCAGCATCAAACCAATGAGCTGCAGACGAAGCCGTCAGCAGGTCCACTGAACCATCTGGGAATGGCAGCTCCTCTGCTGTCCCTACTCTGTAATTTAATGATAAACATGATAGAGGCGAGTAATCTCTTAATATTTTATTGCACAATGTTGTGTCTCAAAAAACCTAATCAGGGCTTTAAACTTACACAGAGGTATAACAGTGCTTTGTTCCATATCTTTTACATTATCAGATAAAGTAAGCCACAGGACAAGAATTTTTTTTTATTTTTTATTTTTTTAGGAAGGGTAGAACCATGCATTACTGCATTACTGACCTGTAGGTGAGGTTAGGGAAGCCTGGCACTGCTCTGGCCTGCTCCACCTGAGATTCACTGACATCAATGCCCACAACCTGCTCAAAATATGCTGTCAGGGGACGAGAGGTCTGCCCTGTTCCACAGCCCAAATCCACAGCCAGCCGATGGGGCTTTCCTTTCTGTGAAGCATGTGTTTACCATTATTCCTTATGAAAGAATAGCTTTTTTCACATATTAAATAATAAACAGAAAAAAGTTAATGTCATAGGTAATATAAAACCAGATCCTGTTGTGTGATTTATGAGATGTTAACTAATGAATTAACACCATGAGGTGATAACTTAGGAATATAGTGTTACTGTACCATGATATATTATTAGATATGTTAAAATGTCAGTAAACCACACAGTACAATCTCAGACAATCAAAATATTTTTTATTGCACTATTAATTGATATTTCTATATGATCTATTAGTAGTAGTCTATAAATAGTATTATAACCACAAGTATGTTCTTATTAAAGTTTATTGTCATTATTATCACAACAATGTATTAACAATTCTAAGGTACGTGGCCTATACTGTGGAAGGGTCTCACAGTTACCAAACAAACATGCAGTGATTCAGCAGTCTTGCACAGGACTTGGATGAGCATGTCAGATTATTGCGCTCAAAACTTACACTAATAGTAACAAGAAAGGTCTAACCTTTTGATCCAGATACTGGAGAATAAGCTCCTTCAGCGCATCTGGTGGATCAAATCGATATTTTTGATAGAGGGAAGCATGCTGTTTCTCTTCAAACATTCTTTCCGTCATCTTCACTGCGTGTTCAGAGGAAATCTTCTGAATAAATTTCTACACATCGACTGAAGAGTTAATTATTACCGCACATACACGGACGGGAGGCAGGACAAACCACAAAATAACTGGAGGGAACAAATGGCATACTACTACGACAAAAACACTAATGTTAAACAGATCGAAAATGCAACAGTTTGCATTTAAGAGAGAGCGTTTTTAAACTATAAATAAAGACATTCGTGCCATGTCAAGTCATAAACTGCCCTGCTTGTTTCGTGCGTGTGTTTTCTAGGTAAGAGCTGTGCTGTTCGGTGGTCTCTGCAGCTCAGTTTGTAGCCTGCGTGCTGAACAAACACAGAATAAAAACATCCAAAGCTGCTGTCAGTTAAATCTGGCATTAGCTGAACTACTTCCTTAAAATAGCATCATGTAAATTGTAGTAAAACCCTGTAAGGGACGTCGCCATATTTGTTTTTTCATTTCTCCAGTATCAGGGACAGTATCGCGAGAATGAGCATTTCGTTCGTGCAGTAGGCGCTACTGAAACATTAATATGAAAATGGGCTTTTGACACAATTGCCATTTTGAACAAGTCACAATTTTATGTGTGCGTAGAGAATTTTAAATTGTGTATAATTCCAGCTGCAGGTCCAGCTAGAGGTGCTCTCTTTGAAAAATTGTTTGTTGAAACATTACCAAAAGAGGGCAGCAGTTATCTATGGTGCGCTTTAATAGATCTGCTGAAACTTGTCTGTAAAATGCTAGTGTTATTTTATTTTAATATCTCTCTTTAAAATGTAATATTAAAAAGCTAAGATTACACTGAACAACATTAACTAAAAAAACAACAACAAATAGCACACTTACAGCGCATAACAGGACAGTCATGGAGTAGTGGCTCAAGCTTCAAAATCTATTTTATTAAAAAAATTGTATGAAGGCTATATGCACATCATTACCACAACATATTTCAAGACCATCTTGCTGCAATATACTACCACATTTGTTAGTACCTGCTGTTTGGTCTAAATTTAGGACACTTGTCTTTCATTTCCACTTTTTCTGCAAAGCAAGAGCGATACTTCATCATCCTCCCAGAAATAAGACTGAATACAACAACATGCATATCATCTCTGTTTTTATAATAATGTTTAGAAGTGGGTTTTGATACAAATCTCAAGAAGGTGAGTGTTACAATATAGCTATATTTTCATAATATTGCTTTACTTTATTTTTGAATGAATTGAATTTGTCCAGAAAACCATTTAACAAGGCTATGAGCTTGTGACAAGATTGCATTTATGTAAATCTGGTCAGATAACTACAAAATGTGTATCGTGTTATTTAATATATAAATAACTATTATGCTTGTGACTGATGTGATTGATTAACCTTATCTCTAAATAATAATTCTAATATTTCATCGATTTTCGTAATATAGAAACTCAACTAAATATTTGATCACTCTGTTTTATTTGAACTTTTCTAAAGTCCCGCGTGGATCTGATGTATCTTTACGATGTGACGTCCCTCTCCTGTCTGAATCCTCCACATTACACTGGGAGAAAGATGGA
>JAUMHQ010000315.1:2101705-2115558 GCA_032361165.1 Enteromius paludinosus | reverse complement strand
TTTTTCTCCCACCCCCCACGAAAAAAAATCGTGATACGAACCGAATCGTGGGTTTGGTGTATCGTTACAGCCCTAAAAAGTAGTCTGTTTGACTTCTTTCTTGTGCTATATTCCAGGTTACAAGACTTTTAAAAGCCATAAAATAGTTTTAAATGTTTTACTGAAAATCTTTACTTTAAAAAAAAAAAAAAACACACATTTGCATATGAGAATAAAACAAATGTACAGTTAATTTTAATTTATTGGGTGTATAATACTTTATGGGTTTGAAAATGTGGAAGTGTGGGTGAAATTTGAGAAAGTGTAAGGCACGTTTGTCAGTGAAGAGCTTCTTAAATTACACCATGTTCCTAAAAGCTGTCTTATGGCTTCAGAAAGAGATTGAGTTTAGAAAGTATAGCACATTATGGGGAAGAAAATATGCATCTAAACTTACCCTATTTTTTTACACACCAGCTGGGGAGGACTCTATAGTAAACCAGGAGGGAATGACTGGACGAGGAGCCTCACAGGATGAGAACGAGGAGGTGATGCTGGCTCTCCTCATTCATGAGAAGAGGAGTGGAGTTGGTCCAGGAGGTGCCGTGGTCTCCAGACCGACCCTTCCAGCAACTAACGCCAGCGACTCTGACAGCGACACCAGTGAGTCAGATGAAGACTCGCCACCTCAGGCTCCAGCCCACACTATGCTCAATGCTATAGCTCTGCGGCCGGAAAAACAAGAGGATGAGGAGGACGAAGATGATGATGAGTTCGAGGAGGTTGGGGATGATCCTGTGGTTATGGTAGGGGGAAGACCTTTCTCTTACAGGGAAGTGAGCCAGAGACCCGAGCTAGTGGAACAGATGAGCGCTCAGGAGAAAGAGGCGTATATTGAGATGGGGCAGAACCTCTTTCAGGACATGTACTTCTGAGATCATCATGTCTGCCTGCATGTTCTTTTTTTTTTTTTTTTTTAATTCGATCGGTCTCCTTTGCACAGTCTCAAACAGTGTTGTGCGACATGCCAGAGCTGAGAAATGTAGTGTTATATTGTTGACCGCTCTTCTTCTTTCTCGTCCCTCTGCCATATTCTCATATAAATCTGCTCTGGTGCCAATGATACCAAAGTATCACGGTTGTAAACAAGAGCGTTGACAAACACGCTCACAGTGCTACCTTTCCGGTTTGTTTGCGGTCTTGCCACATCCAGATGAATAACAGTGTTGCTGCAGTGACCTCTGGGATGGTTTTACTTAAAAGAAAACCCCAAACCGAAGAGTTTTTGAATGACAGAGACATTTCTGCATCTTCTTGCTTTCACATCTATTTCCACAGCTATTTTTCTCAACAGTATTTAGCAGGACTTGCAGTTTGAAAGGAAGGACAAGTGATTTTGTTTTGGCTGACTACCTTTATGTGATATTAAAGGGAGTTTTGATGAGATATGTTTGTTTAGAGTGTGATTGCTTTCCTTTCACAGCAGAAATGAGCACTTTCTTCTGATCTCTGCTTTAGTGGACATTATTCACTTCTGTTAGTTTACCCATAAGTGGAAAAAAGAATGTTTTTGTTTTTTGTCAGTTTGTTAGATGTTTTACAGTAATAAAAATCTGAGTGTGAAAACTTCAATCTGTGTATTCATGAATCGGTGTGTGCAGCAACCTCAGTGAAAGATGAATATGAATTAATAGATGAGTTTCATAACACCCTGCTATTGTTTTACATAAATGTATTCACAGAATGCTCTTAGCAAATTGTGCCACTCCTTTTATTTCGCCTAGAAAGGAAAACAGGTTGGTTTTGGAGGGATTGTTGCCAAAAGATGTTTGAATTGACCTCCTATGTGTGATCGTGTAATTGAATTGGGAATGGAGTCTCCGGGGATGTGCTTTGGTGCAGCTGCGGATGAGATGATGCTTGGATGAGACCATGCGGGAGATGAAGTCTGTGGTGCATTGACGCGCAGCCAGACAGAAAACCGGCAGTGCTGCTGTCACGTCACATTACAGGTGCAGAGCAGTGGAGTCAAGTATGGGTATCTGCAGCTCAGAGAGCAGGGGGGGTGTCTAAATCTTTCTGACCTGGAAGTTATGGGTTTTGTAATCTAATTCTTAAAATATGTTTTACTATTTAAAAAAAAAAAGAAAGAAAGAAAGAAAATGAATGACAAATGTTTGAGCTTTTGCCCTATTTTTAGGTTTTATGGTCAAATATGTGACATTTACCAGTTACCAAAAGGTCAGATGTTCTCGATCCATTGAAACCCAAGATGCTCTTTGAATCCTTCACAAATCCCGCAGGAGAACATGATCATCAGGTTTCGCACAAACTTGAGTTCATGTTGTTCAAGTCCTGTTAATTCAACTTTTCACCTAAATTATGCTGATAATTGAACTAAATAAATGAGGGGTAAATGTAATTAAAGTCTACATTATTTTCTAATTTAAGGTCCATTATTATGTATTGTTTATTTATTCGTTTTATTATTCATATTTTACTGCCCCTATAGAGGTGAAGAAACTGCATAGACCAGGCATAGATGTAGATATATGTGGTTTTTTTTTTTTTTTTTTAAATAAATGTGCTTCACAATGCTATAGAAGAACTTGGTTCCATAAAGAATCTTTAACATCTGAAGAACCTTTGCTTTAAATTATGAAAAGAAAGAAAGCGATGGTTCTTTGACTGAATGGTTCTTTGTGGAATCAAAAATGGCTCTTCTATGGCATTGCTGTGAAGAACCTTTCAATCATCTTTGTTTTGTTTGTTTTTTATCAAATGCATTCCAATTTCTTTCAAATTTCCCATTTTTTTCTGGGTATAGAAAAAATTAAGAACTTATAGCCTTGGTGCATTTAACTTATGGATTCTCAAAGAAGAGAAATAAATAAAGAGCAGAAGTGTGTAGTTTTTTTTTAAATAAAATGTTACCATGCCCTAACCTCTGTTTAACATATAAATGAGTCTCAAATGAAAAGGCTTTTATTGCATTTTACATATTTATGAATCTCATATAATGTTTGCTGACTTGATGTTGTAAATACATTTTCTACCAATAGCATTTCTGTGCTAAGCCAGACGGGGTTCATTCGGCACACCCTGTCCCCATCCATTTATTAGCCACGTTCAGCACCCATTCCTATATTACTCACTTTTAATAACATCGGCTATAAATGAAAACCATTTCTCAGATGGAAAATTCAGATAACTCTCAATTATTTTGCTGTTTGTGAGGTCAAGGTGTTCACGTTTGTTAATGTGTTTAGGTTTATTGCATTTCATCTTGTGCGCTTCTAGAGTCTCTGCTTCTGTCAAACATGTTTGAAACAACATGAAGGTGAGCAAATGGTCACAGAATTATGTTTCTTAAGTAAGATTGCTCATTGTAGCCTTGTATGTATTTAGTCAGATCTGGCATATGGAGAAATATACCCTCTATTTACAGCATACTATAGAATCATATAGAGGAATGCAAATCTACCAACTTTTCAATGGTCAATATTTATTATTGCTTGCTTCACAAATGAATCCTATTCTTATCACTCTTTTGTCCGTTATATCTTTTAAATGATGAACACACTAAGGAGAGATAAATTCATGGAGGTTATTTTTGGATCCGATGGCCTTCTCTATTCAATTAGAAAAGCGCACACCCTGTCATCTGTCAGTCATTTAAAAGCCATTAGCTGTCTCCTGCGGCTGCTTCTGCTGTGTCCAATCTGAACATGTTGCTCTTTAACTCACAGCCACTCCGTTATTAGTTACGGTGTATTGTTTACCTCTCTCTGTGTGTTTACTTCCAAACATACTAATTAACGTTTCTGAAAGCTGTGGGTGAACTAGAAATATGGGTGTTAACGCCTGTAATAAGATAATTATATACCCACCAGCATGTTTCAAATATTTATGTCCACCTTATTTAAGTACAACTGAAATAAGAACATAATGATATATATATATATATATATATATATAGACACACAGTATGCTGACTTTTAAAATAAGATAAATGCAGCCTGTATGAAATTTGAGATCTTTTTTTTTATTATTTATTATTCTAAATGCATTTCTAAATATTTCAATAGTTCCACTGTGTAATAGTTTTGTAAAAACCATACATTTTTCATAATAATATTCATTAATAAGTGTTCAAAAATTGCATCTTGACACTGCCAATAATGCCATTAAACACATTCAGACTGTAAGCATGTATTTGAACTTAGAAATAAAGCTTTCTCCATTTTTATAAAATATTCGAATTTAGAGTTTAGAATTAAAAGCTCTGTCACCATTAGCAGCGTCTCTTTACATTTGAACTATGTTTGAGGCTGTGTGTGTGTGTGTGAGTGTGTTGTTGCTTTCTCCCAGGAGTCTGTGTGCCTTTTAGAGTGTCACAACATGTCAGTCTGTCCCCTGCCGGCCAACAGCAGCAGCAGTCGTGTGTGTGTGTGTGTGTGTGTGTGTGATTTTCACAGCCTGAGGGATGATGTTTCTGCAATATCATCCCTTGTTTCATGCACACAAACAAACACACTCAGGATCTGTCCTCTTTGAATTGAACTTCCTCTCAAATGGATCAGGTCTGGTTTTGAGGCATGCAATGGCCCCAAAAAGTCACACATAAAAATATCTGAATGTCACTGGATGAGATAACAAAATATCAAAGCAAGTGGCATTTATTTTAAAGAAAGAGAGCGCAAATGTTTGCTAAATAAAGTCTGCTAGGTTTAAAATCATAAAAAAATGTACGTCAAAAGTTATATTTAATGGTTGTGAAAGTTAGTGAGTTTTCATAATGTGATGAACTACATCTATGTGTGCTCGAAGAGATGGAATTTACCTACACTAAAAGTCACCTTAGGGAGCTAGAAAGTAATTGCAAAATTGCCTAATTTAAATGTTTATGAAAATGTAATGTTAAAGGTAATTTTACGACAGACTTGCATGTGGATATTTTGGAATTTGGTAGAACATCTTAAGCAACTTGCAGCAGATTTGTTGAAGGGACAGCCCTCCTGGAGCTTACAGGAAAGATGTGTAATTACTTGCATGTGGAAAAATTGAATAATGCTTCCTCCTATCACTCATGTTTAATGTTCAGACGCTAGAAAAAAGCCACATTGACTTCAATAAGACAGGTAACTAGGAACAAACTGTAAACCTAAATTTGCATGAGCTTTTTGAAAGGTGAATGCTAGACACATGGTGCCTACGTGAACATAACCTGCAACAGGGCAGGTTTTACTTCAGGTGTTCACTGTGGGGGCAAATAAACTACACATCAAGGGTTGACTGAACTAATTCCAAACTGGTTTTCTGGAACAATAACTCTGAGCAGTGATGTCATTGTGTGGCCTCCTGGGAGCTGTATACTGCTCTGGGGGAAGTGTTTTTCTATCATAAGCGTGCAGTTCCTGCTATTGGATCCTGATGAGGGAACAAAACACCCTCTGAACAGGAAACTGTCTATCTATTAGGCTGGTTACCCGTTCCCTCCATACCAAACACAAAAACACTGTTTGATCAATGCAAACTGTGTTCAGAATGGAATACTTGTATACTGCGCAGAACCTTACTTCCTGATAGCTGCGCTATGTTGTTGTCATATGTCCATTTTACATTACATGCTAATTCTGTGAAGGTTTCCAACTTATTTTGCAATTTTAGTTCATTTATCTAATTTCAACCCCTGAAAGTCCAACCAAATAATCAAGAAAGAGTCAAGAAAAATATATAGTGGTTTGACAATTGCAGTTGATAATCTTGTTAACACTGTGGAAGGCCATATGGAGCAGAATGCATTGTTAGCAAGTATACTGTTGTTTAGTCTGCCTTAGGAGTTATCTAGTTAGTTCTCTTTTGTTTCTTGGTAGTAAATCTAATGGTGGCTCCATCATTAATTAGATCACTCCTGTTTGGATTCAGTTCATTCTCTTGTCTATTGAAGGTCCTCTGTTTTTGCTTTGTCTGGTATTGTTATAGCTCACTGCCCCTGCTGAAGAAAAACAGCATGCTGGTTAGGCATGTTTTGATGCTGGGATGCTGGTTTAAGCTGGTCCTTTTGGTGGTTTATGCTATTACTGGACCAGCATCCCAGCATCAAAACATGCCTAACCAGCAACCTGGTGATTGAATGCACCAATACAGGTGTTCATACAGGTGTTTCATTCATACATAAATACTGCAATTAGTATGCTAGCATGCTAGGCTGGACTTAACCATACCGATTAGAAACACCGGCAGCAATATGTTCAGCTCTTAGTGCATAACTATTGTGATACATGAGATGCTGACAGCGTTTTAGATGAAGGAGTCCCAATTGCCTCTAATTTTCTACGCTGTAAATATTATGGCCACAAAACCCAAATTGGGCAAGTGTCCAATCTATTCCTACTAGCTAAACGCAAACGTGTTATCAGTCCATGAAAGGTCACATTTCATATTTTCTCTGTTTGGATCTAATCTGGGTGCCCTCATTAAGGTCTAATTGATGTCAGTGTGCAATTATGTGAGTCAGTGGAACGGTGCTCATGTCGAGAGGAAGCGCTAGACTCACGCTTTTGATGTCAAAGCCGATCTCGCCACCGAATCTCTCTGAAAGCAGCAGCTGCCCGCTGCTGAGCAATACTAATTGTTTTGATACCTCCTGTCAGCTCATACTTGCTGTGTCTGAAAGATAGAAAGAGTAAAAAAGGAAGATGTTCTGGATACAACACAGAACCGCGCATTCTAAAATAATACGTCTGGTCATATCTTTCCCATGACACTGTTAATAATGTAATGGGTTTATTTATGAGTGCTGCAGGTTTCATTACAATATCTAATATGCCTTCATGCAAGTTCTTTTCAAATAGTCTTTACGAGGTTACCAATGGGAGAAAAATAATGAATACGAGTGAGATCAAATTCTTGAAAGTAATTAATTACACCCTTCTGTCCTTCATGGGCTAGATAGTGAATACTATTAGTATTTTCATTTATTTAGACATTTGAAAAAATAATTACGGATGCTTTCAAAAAGCTCTACTTTGATTGAAATTCATTCAATCATAAATTATTGCTGTTCATTTAACATTTAAACCCCTTATGTTAGTTTGTATGTATTTATTTTCAAAATATACAGAATTATATTCGTAGTATGTTAATAAATCACAGTGTGTGTTTTGTTACTGCTGTCAAATTATTAATCGCAATTAATCAAATCCAAAATAAGAGTTTTTGTTTACACAATATATGTGTGTGTGTTGTGTATATTTATTCTGTATATATAAATACAAACACATGCATATTTAAGAAAAATATGGTATGATTATATATTAAAAATATTTATATAAAATATTCAAATATTATACAAATGTATCAACATTTAAATAATACTGTATGAGTGTGTATTTATATAATCAAAATAAACAAAATTAAAAATTAAAAAAATATATATACTGGCCTTTATCTCTTTCTTTCTCAAGTAAAATGTAGTAAACTAATAAAAGTCAATCAATTAATCATTCAATTCATTGTTCAAGCAACTGATTGTTCTACCCACTGATCAATACAGTAATCAGTCAGACCTTCGCACATCAGGGCGAAGGACCACTAAATAAGGAACTTCATCACGCATCGTGTCATAAATGAAATGAAAGAAGTTGATCTGTAGGGGAATGTGAGACTCAAAGCAGCATGTCCTTGTATTACATTTTCATTTAAGAACCGGCAGCATTAAATCACGTATAAAACATACGCATGCAGACTTGCACGGCTGGTGGCACGTGCATACGTGACCCCTGATTTATAGCCAGTCAATTGAACGTGGTGCTGTGGTTATACATGTGATTTATACATGGCTTGAACCACACCTCTTCTTGTTAGAGGTTAGTCGTGTGGAAAGACTGTTGGGTATTATTGTCTGTTTAACCATGACCTCCAAAATGGTGATGCAGGCACCAGGGTTATAGTGAAACCAAGTAATGTAATGCTGCACATTATTTGAGCATTTTTTATTCATTTAAATAATAAATGATATAATATAGAATGTGATAGGCCACTATCTTGCTGGATCAATTTAAATAACACAATTCTTAAAGAAACAGTTCATTAAAAAATGCTAGCATAATTTCTTACTCAGGTAACACTTCTTGCAACACTTCTTAACTATTAAATATGGCTGTTCCCTCAATAAATTCTTAATTTGCTGCTTATTAAAACCCATTTAATCCCACCGGTCACAATAGTGACCGTAATTTTTTTTTCATTTATAAAGCTCTTAAAACCTTACTGACTGATGTTATAGTGCACTTCCTGCAAATATGGAAAAATAAAGGGTCTCAATTAAATATGTGAAGTTATTAGTGCAAATTATCAGATGTTTCATGTATGTGGCCCGTTGTGAAGTGTTGCATGTCGTGCCTCTCAGTAAGGCAGAGATCGGAGGACACGAGAACTTCAATAAGCAGAACTTTTAATGACCAGAACATGATTACAACAAAAGGCTGACGGGGCAGCGACGACAACAAACAAACTTGTGCACACATAGGACTTTAACACGGAATAAGTAAAACCTGATCTCACGGCAATTCGTACATATTTTACGACGTGGCTGATTTGTACTAATTTGTACGACCTCACTCGTAAGAATTCATACAATTTATTCTAAATTGGACGTATTTTACGAGATGCCAATTCGTATGAATTTGTACGAATTACCTAAACATAACCCCGCCCCTAAACCTACCCATCACGTGGTTTTAGACAAATCGTATGAGTGAGGTTGTACGAATTGGCACAAATTTGGCACCTCGTACGAATATGTACGAATTGCTCGTGAGACTGTGTTGGAATAACTAGAACTCAAAAGACAACGGATTATATACAGAGAACCCTAGAATGTGATCAAATAGTTTAAAATAGCTTTGCTAAGATATATAAAAATTATTTTTTTATGCAAAAAATGTGATTTTATTTGTTGCTTTATACCACCGGTCACAACTGTGACCAAAAATAAAACACATTTTTTCACACACTATGCCAAAAATTTTTCCAAAAATAATTATTGATTATTTCAAAGGGTTGCTAATAAAGGATCATTTGAATATTTTCATGTCTGGGAAAAATTTGGGCTTAAATGGGTTTTAATAGTTAATAAGGTAGTTGTTAATTTAGGTATTGGGTAGGATTGGGAATGTAGAATAAGGTAAAGAAAAGGGCATTAACATGTGCTTAATTAGCACTAATAAATGGCTAATATTCTAGTAATATGCATCCTAGTAAGCAACTAACCGTAAAAAAAAAAAATTAAATAAAAATAAAAAAGGTTTTACAAAAGATTCATTCATTTTAAACTAAAAAAGGCCTGGGCTTATCAAACTCCCCAACACCAAAAATCTACTTTTTTTTTTTCTTTGAATAGAATCTTTTCTATTTTATTATTATTTTTATTATTCAATTTCACCTCTATTTAACCGTACTGGCCTGAATTATAGCCTTTTATTTTGGGCCAGAAATGGGCCAACTTGGATCACAGGTGCTGTTTCTTATAGGACAAGATGAGAGTTTAAAGTGAAATTTGTCATAAAATTGAAGGATGAGCTTTTAGATGATGTGAAGCAATATACTTTTAGCTTCTCTTTTCACACGGAGCAGAAATCCAGTTCTGTTTTGATTTAATGTGTGACAGAGTAATGAGATTATCATGTTTTATATATGCTAAAATCCAGCAAAAGCGCATCCACTCAGAGAGAGAAAAAGATAAACGTCACATATGGGTAATGGATTTCAAGGCGTTCAACAGAGATGCCTGAAGGGATGAAAAACTGACAAAGCAAAGCACATGTTACTATGTGGCATTTTGTTTAAGGCAGAATTTTTAAAAAGGCAAAGAAAAAAAAAATTGTAGTAGATTCCAAATTCAATAACATGCTTTCTGGCATTAGATGGTTTGGTCCCACATCAGGCCTTGAATCTTGCATTGAAGTAGAAAGGGAGGGCAAATTTAAAGGAATAATTCACCCCAAAATTAATATATCTAGTGGACAAAAAGGAAGTAATAAATTAATTAATAATGTCTCACTTAGCCAAGGTATTGTTTAGTAGCATCAGGTTTGTTAGAGCCTAAAGCTCGATGTGTGCCTTGTGTCGGTAACAGTGTTATCCTAATTGTAATACACACAATCCCTCTCTGAAGACTTAAGAGTGAGAAAAACACAAAATTGAAAGAGGGAGGGTATATGGGGATCTGGTGTAGCTCCGTTCCACTGTCATGTTGATTTCTCTCAAGTAATTCAATTCAGAAATCAAATGTACCAAAGGATATAATAATAACAGATGTCCTCATTTTCCTTCATCTCCATATAATCTTCTCATAACATCTCCCTCACTGCGGCAGAAGCCATTTATAATTATCATGATTATGTTAATGATGATAATGTTAATAATGACATGGATGAAGATAATAATGTTGTGTTGGATGGTGATATGAGTATTACGATCTGTACGCTGCCTATCATATTCGTATCGTGTGAGTACAGAGCTTGGAATGAAAATGGCACCTTGCAAAGCAATGCTACTGGGATGATGTGCTCTCGATGTGTTTGAAGGAACTAGCTGTGCATGCTTGTCTCCTCTCATTGCCTTCAGTGTGTCTAAGGAGATTTCATTCGTGAATCTGGTGCATGCACTGAGGTGTTCAGACAGGTCATCCGCTAATAATACAGCATCTTCACTGATTCACCTGTGCTGATTTGTGAGGGGAAGAATGAGACATACACACAAGTACAGAGGGTATATGTGGAAAAAGGCATTCTTTATGAACTGATGTAGACTAAAATCATTATAACATCAAGATGGTGCACTCATATTAATAAATCAAAGAAAGTGCAACATGAAAGAACCAATCACTGGAAATAACAATATGCACTGAGACAGTTCATGTGATATTTTATTGCCGATACGTTATCACTCCGTTACACACACACCCACACTGAGTTAAACAAGGTAGTGGGGTCAAACTGATTTGGAATACTACCAACGTGCGTGATCAGGTTTGGAACCTAAAATCAATTCTTAAATGATTTGAATCTTTACATAATTTGTATCAGTAAGTACTGACGATAAGTGATGAATCGCTAAATCATTTAATCATTCAATCGATGAGGAATAATTAAACAAATCATTGATTGAATGATTGAATGAATTCTGTTCTAAGGCAACTGTGAATTCAGACATACTACTCACTACATACATATGCTGTTTTTGATGGATGGATGCAGCCACTGTCTTTATAAGAGAATCAATTAATTATTTAACGAACTGATTTGTTTAAAACACTGATTTATTCAGCAAAGCACTACTCTGGGTTGACAATCTCGACAGTGCCACATCACCTCTACTGAAACTACACTAATGAGTCAGTTTTTGTAGTGAATTCTGAAAAGAAAAATGGTAATAGTGTATTCAGATTCCTAATCGACCAACTCTAATGAGTCGGTAAGAATCACACACATGCAGCTTTTAACTAACTGACTTAAATGTGGCAACTGGCTAGCTGTATGCATGACTACATGTAGGCCTTCTTGTATACTAATTATGCATTTTACATGCATAGTCTGCATAAACCTTTTGCAAGAATTGTTTTAAACCAGAATTAGAATATTCATTGGCTCTGTTATCACCATTCTAAAACTATTGACACTGTACAGTATACAGCTTACTGTGAAGTATTTAGTGCATTAAAAGAATTAGCCTAGATGTGCATTTTTCTGTACAGTAAGATTTGTACGCCATTTCATTCAAGGACAGTGAACACAAGGTGCCGCACATAAATACAAGCAATGATGTGACCCTAGAGAGTTGGGCAGCTCACTCTAATCACTTCCTACAAAGACAGACCATAGATATCTTGTGGGGGTTACTTATCTTTACTACCGTCTTCCACCAGTTGTTAATTGTCCTCAGCTGGTTATAACTATCTCAGCTCCGCTCAACCTGTCTGCTTGGTTGCAGTCGGCCAGGCTGGCGTTAACTTAAAAAGCCACTTTGTTTATTCAGATGAGCTAATTTAGTTGCAGATATTAAAGGTAGGCTGAATAAATAAATGCAGTTACACACTGACCAAACAGACTGCCACGTGGCCGTCGCATTCTGTATAAAGCAGAAGTAAATTTCATATGCTGAGAGGTATGTAATGACTTTATAAGGCTATGAGTCATAGGCACCAAATGACAGTAACACAAAGAGCAACAGCCTTGGAATAGCTTCTCTAAAATAAGCCATTTCCTCCCACTTGGCCCTCTAGCTTTCGGAATTGCATATCGGTGCATGATTTTCCAGTGAAAAACAGATGCTTAATCTGAAATAAACGCCTGCTCTGCCAGGCCTATAGCTTTTCTGTTTAATGCATAAATGCAAACATTAAAAAACATCATCAGGATCATGATTAGCAGTCTTGGTTTGCTCTGCAACAAGGTCTCAACACAGTGTTTTTGAGCTGTTTATCAGGTATTGCCTGTGAGTGAGAGAAAAGTTTTCCTTTCCACCTATATTGTCACGTATGTCTATTGCACTGAAATAGAACACATGCTGCCATGCTAATTGAAAAGGGGCAGGCACTCATTACCCTCTCCTCTTAGCCAGTCAGGCGGGCCGATAATGGCAGGCATGCATTTACCCGCCCATTTATATGCAAATTAAAGAAATCCCTCAAAAGTCTCTGGCACCATTATTACTCAATTACTTTTTGACCTATGTAAATTCTAAGTCGATTACAAGTGTCCTGTACCTGTCTGTGGGGCGGAGCTGGAAGACTTCTCTTTGCTGCATAAATGGGAACTTCATCAGTTGTTGTAAACGGCGATTAAGGCTTGGGCACTGATGTTAATGGAACTTAGGTCAAAAACCTTAGAGGGAACGATTTACTAACTCAGTTGTCTGTGGACAACAAAAAGTTTGATCTAATTAGTAAAAGGGATAGTTTAGTCTCACAGTGCTTTTTGTTATTCAAATGTGAAAAAGGATGGATTGCGGTGGAGGGATTTTAACTGGTTAATTTCCTCCTCACCTCCAAATAAACTCAGTGCCTTAGACTAACTCATTATTTCGTAATGGTCTTAAAGTTCTAATTGGTCTTTTGGGCCTGCAGTCTGTGTCTATTCACTTTGAATTGACGTGTATGATAGTGTTTTTATTTTCTTTTGCCAGGGCTGATGCAAAATTTTGTCACTGTTGTCTAATCATCAATTTGTTGCTGCTGCTTATGTGTCCAGGAATTTTTTTTCTCCCACAAACCAGTTCAGCACCCTGCCCCATATTTGCCTTAAGATATTATTTAATGTCATGTTATAGTGGCTAACATTCAGACCACACTCACCCCTACTAGCATTACTATTTCTGTAAAAACCGTCTACATTTCTGAACTCTGATCTGAATCCTGAACACACAACTTTTTTTCTTGTCAACTCCTTTATAATGGTAGGTGGTCGCCAAGGGCGCCATCTTTTGGGCGACGCAGATTTACCAAGCCAGTTTCTCTAAATGTAACAAGTGAGTTAACCTTTAATAATATCTTCTTGGCTGGTAAGGGGACTTATTAAGGGGATATTTTTCTGCTGTATAATCATTTTCACTCATGTCGAGTCTCCCTGCCTGGTCCCGCATTTTCTGCTGTCTGTTTGGAATCAGATGTGCGATTCTAATCACTAAACAGTGTCCTTCTTTATCATGTGATAATCAGGTCATCAAAAAGCCAAAAGACCTATAATAATAATCCTTAATAGGTCTATGTTTACGCTTTTCTCTCTATGTATACAGTATGTGTATAAAATGTGCAATTTATTTACATATTTTTACAGTATTTTTTTTATTACTGGTTTATGATTATTATA
>JAUMHQ010000315.1:2043451-2054976 GCA_032361165.1 Enteromius paludinosus | reverse complement strand
ATTTATAACTCATTAACTAACCGTTTATTAATGGTCTATTAACTAGTTATAACGGATAGTTATTATAAAGTGTTACCGGCATGCCTATTGTGAGCTACAAATGATTAAATGATGGTATATACTTCTGAGTCTCAACACCCTAATATATGCCAAAAAAAAACAAAATATTTTGATGCATTTGCAAGTGTAGACAGTGAGCGGAATTTATTATTTTTTTTGTTTTTGTTTTGAAGTTCGAACTTTTTCTTTTTTTCCTATTCACCAATCTGTTACTTACAGGTGTTTGAGGGTGATTATTGATTTTCAAATAATCATTGTTAACAATGAAATTGTTGATGAAAAACTACATTGTCCATGACACTTGAAAGACGTCTCTCCTAATCACAAAATCAAGGCAAGCAAATTACCACAATTCCAAAAGAAAACTCTTGTACCCAACTACTCCCATATAAGACATATTTAAATCAATAGGTTTATATTTGTCCATATATACATATATATTTAATTAATTTTTAATTTGTCATTCACTGCAGTGCTTCATGGGATGTAATTCTTTCCCACATTTATCAAGTATTTTAATTTTTCTTTTTTACTACATTTGGAAAACAAATTCAGTATTAAAATTGATACTGAATCGAAGTATAAGAAAGGGTCAAATAATAAAATGTGAAGTCTTCTCCATTGTGCAGCAACACACATTTTTGAGTTTAGCTCTAAGTTTAAACTCTCACAACCTTTACTGGTCACACATCATCTCATCATATGAATTTGCATTGGTCATAACATTTTGCATGCGTATGAGTGGGACTGCAGCTTTAAGTTCGATAAATCAAAAATGAATATAGATATATTCCAGAAACTGTTCACAGCTGGCTCTGCAGAATCTGTATATACTGTGAAAGTGTCTCAAGAGAAGGGAAAATGTGAGGCAGAGTTTTGATTAATGAGATCATGGCGAGAGCGGTGAAATACTGATGGGAATGGATGAGAAGACTATTAAACACTGCGTCTCTGGAGTCGAGAGTCATAGCTCCACAGAGCGCCTCTGAAAGGAGATCAGGTCAGGGGAGATGCATGTGAGGGAGTTCCACTCCATGTCTCGGGGGAGGCGACGTGGATGTTAAGTGGGATAGCCTGTGCTGGAGATCTAGGTGGATCTGGTTTGCCTGGGTCTGTCCTGTACTCTGTCCTCCTCCTCAGTCATGCTCTCTGGGGTTCAGGAGGGACCAGGGGTACAGAGTTCCAGCCCATGGAAGGCTCAACCATGCCGGAGTAAATCTGCCCTGATCCAACTGTTGTGTGTAGCTACAACCTTTATCTCTTGAATTCAGTCCAGATGCCACGAAAGAGTGAAGATAAACAAGACTGGAAGGGAGAAAGAGAGAAACTGCAGAAAAAAAGAAACAGAGGAGAGGGTGGTGGAGCGCTTATGAGAGAGCGGAAGACTTAGAGAGGGTGAGACAGATTAGCTGGTACTTTGCTCTGAATTCAGATCAGTCTGGCATGAGTGAGACCCAGCTGATGTGAGAACAGTGAGGCTGAGCTGATGGATACTGTATCTTACTGAGCACAAACATGCATACTTTCGTAGCTTTATGGAGACATTTCATAGGCTTAATGGATTGTGTAAAAACTGTCTCCTTACCCTATACCACTCACAAAAAAACTACTGCCATTTTTTAAAAAGACCATTATGAACTTGTTTTGTCCTGGTGACCAAAACAATGTCTCCACAAGGTCAACAATTAGTGGCATTGCTATCCTTGTGGGCACATTTGGTCCCCATATCATTGGGAATACTGGGTAAACACAAACACACACATACAATGTACAGAGCGTCTAGAATTTATCATCATGCCTAAATTAATCCAGTTTAGTTGATGAGAGTGTCGGTCTACACACACATTAAAAACTATACATTTTTCTTATGATCTTCACAAACCAGTCGCGAAGTCCAGTGTGTGTAATACTAGGATTCCATTGGATGCATCAATTCGTGCTGGACTTACGAAAATAGAGAAATAATCGTGTCCGTGCCACGAAAAAAAACCATGCAACCGGGCTGATCTTGAAGACCTTTATAAATGCTTGAACTCAATTGCTTAGATTTTTTTCAAAAACTGAAATTTGAATTGCTGTTGTTATTATAAAAAAAAAATGGACCAGAGAGAAAAAGAAATGCAGCCAACAAGTTCAAGCGTACATGGAAGCTCTATCCAAGACTCTTAGAAAAGCTTCCCAATCGGTACCCGCCACAATATATATTTATATATATATATATATATATATACATACATTTGAATATAAATATATTTTCTCTATGTGTATTGTACATCTTTACTTATATATGTATAAAAAAAAAAAAATCAATGATGAACAATCAGTCAGAAAGGATACTGCGGCAACACAAATAATTGTTACATTTCATGTCTTTTTAGTTATGTTTATACTCTGTGTTTTAGTATTCTTGGTTTAGTTTCGTTTTCATGTGCTAGTTTCAGTTTATGTCTTCCTGTCTCTGTTCCTGTTTGCCCTTATTTGGTAGTTCCTGTGATTAAGTCATTATTAGTTAATTTAGCTTAGTTCATTAGCCCTTGTGTATAAATCCCCTGTCTTTTGAGTTCTAGTTTGTCAGTCAATGTAAATGTTAAGTTTGGTGTGTTAGATGTTTTTCTCCTTGTGTTTTTGGATTATTATTAAAAGATGTTTGTTCTACTTTACGATCTCCTGCGCTCTCCTTCGTCCTTTGAACCAGAGTAACGATAATGACATGAGTGAAAATGAGAATAACTTGTACAAGTGAATCAGATGTTGGGTAGCCTAATATGATCCATAAAAAGTTCAGTGAAAGATTCAAAGCAAATGACTCAAACTGGCAAGGTAATTTATGATTCAAACTTTTTTTTTTTTTTAGCAAATCAACAAAATAACCGTCAGAGTACTTGAGTACTTGATACAGCTGCACTGTATGTTGCTGATCATAAGAATCATTAGTTTTGAGAGCTAATTTGGGCGCAGTGTGTGCTTTAGATTCACTAAAATGAACCGGCTCACAGTTTGTTCATGATTCAGGCTTACAAAAGTCACACTGCATATTTGTTTATGTGTGCAGCCCACAGTGCCAATTCGCTTCTAAAACACATTTTTTTGTCATCATTGTGTCTTTTTATTTGATCATGTTCACTTGAGACTATACAACCCACAGGTTATAGGTAAAATGTAAGGTAAAATATGACTTTATGCTATTTTTATTATTGATTATTCTAAGATGTGCAATAAATAATAATACTGCTATACTACAGAATGAGTGAATGTGTCCAAAATTTACCTTTGAAGTACTGTACTTTTACACTATACTATACTTTTTTGAAGTATCCTGTGAAAACAGCAGCAAATTTGATAGATTAATACCACTTTTGTGAAGTTCATAGACTGATATGCTAGCTGCAATTACAGAAAGAGAGTTGTAGGGTTCTATGTGTGGGATTGAAGCAGGAAGCTCTAAACCTCGTCAGTTGTCAAACTCACTTTTAAATGCTAAATTGTAATTTTTCAATGCTAAATCATAAAATTATCTCTGTCCTTCATCCTAACCAAAACCCCAGTCATAAAATCCAACACTAGCCAAGGCAATATTGCAATATGTCTGCCAAAAACGTCATTGCAGGTTCCCCAAGTGTGGCTGCTGTGGTCTTTGAACCCTGGCCCAGGATAAACACTCTTCAGTATTACATCTGGATTTTAGAGCCATGCTTTTAGGACTTGGAAGCGAGGGTGCTAGGTGGTTCCCTGGCAGCTTCACTGGGGAGCTGACTCACATGGCTGGCAAAGTCCTGGGGTTTCTCAAGCAGGCCTTCAGAATTCAAGCCAGTGGAAAGAGCTAAACCCTCCTCAAGCCTCCCATGCTTTCAAGAGGAAACAAATCCTTTGAAAACACAGCCAACTCGATTTGTAGGTTTTTTTTTTGGTCAGATGTCCCTAGCCAAGACAATGACATGACAGAATTGCTCTCTTCAGAGAGTAAAATTTATAAGCGTAAAATGAAGTGGCGGTTTTGTGGCCACTGGAGACCAACGATCTGAAGTGATTATCTGGAAGGAACACTGGAGACTTACTAAGAAATACTGGCTGGTGATGTTCTTAAAACTCATTACTCCTCAGAACTTAAAATGATGAAATAACATGCATTATGTGGCATCAGCTCATAACCAGAGTCTTCTCCATTAAAATTGAACCCTCCAGGTCTGTTTCTCACTTTGTCCCACAAGGATCCTCAAATGACACATTTTCATAATCAGATCAGCTTATCGACTCAGGTAACTGTGAAGACACTTTATGATGGGACCACGCTATATGCCTTTATATATTACAGTATGCTTTTATTTTTCTGGATGCTGAACACAACCTGTACTAAAATACACTTTATATTACAACACAACACTTACAGAGGCCAAATAACCTTAGTTAACATTTCAAGGACTATCTAGTGGAAGAATGGCAGTTAATGAATTTGCTTAATAAAATAAGACACTTAATAAAATGGTACTCAATCATAAAAACGTTTAGGGAAAGTTGTTTCAAGCATTATTCATCTGGATTAAGTAGGATTTGTGAAGGGTACATGGTTCAATCACATAAAGCATGTTGAGTTCATTGCTATATCCCTTGATGCTGAAAAGGATTTTGATTGGTTTGACTTTTTAGTTGCATTATTGACTTAATCTGGTTTTGGACTCATTGGATAAAGGTTATATGGTAATCCAACAGCAGCCGTAATATCCACTAGTCTTATATCACCCTATACTGCACTGACATATGGAACTAAGTAGGGCTAGCCATTTTCTCCAGTCTTTTTTTGGTTGCCCTTCAGTCTCTTGCTCCTTTAGAGCTGCCTGTAAGTTATGTACCCAAATAATATTTTGTGAATTTACAAAGTATCAATACGTGTTACTGAACTATAGATCATATATATTGCTCCAAAAGTTATGTAGACACAGCCAATATGCTAGTGATGTGCATGTTAATAAGCAACTAATTAAAAGTGAAAATTGTTCTCTAATGGGTTACTAAGAAATGTAGCATATCTAGCATTTTGGAAACACTTTATAATAACTACACGCTATGAATCATTAGTTAAGCATTAGTAAATAGTCAGTTCATCCTTTATAAAGCATTGTTCCAACATTAATAGTAATTAGTAAGCAGTTTATAAACACAGCTATAAATGTCTTTTTCATGATTTAGAAGCATGTACAAAGGAGATTTAAATGGTCAGTTATCTTCCAATCACAAAAATTTAACAAACAACATAGAGGGGTACAGAACTATTAATTTCAAGATGCAAAAAAAAAATATATATATATATAAAACTGTACACTTACACTGTACACTTCTATGAAACTGAAGGTTTGTTTTTCATTACATTACATTTTTTATATCTTGAAAAAAAATATGTCTGTGTACTGTATCCCTCTGTGTTGTGTTTGCTTAACTTTGCTGTTTAGAATATAAATAAGTCTTTACATCTGCTTTATAAACTCATAACTAGTCCTCCCTTTAGATGAGCTCTGACTTAATCATGAATTACAGCAGGAACATGTGTTAATAAAGCATTTATTAACACACTGAACAACTATTATCATGTGTCTAAATAATAAGATTAATTTATGCAAGTTTAAATAATTTATTAATCATTAACTTAGACTTTCTAAATGGTCTTATTAAACACTGACAACTCCTAAATAACTGGTTTGTAAATAACGTAATCATTCTAAAAAATGATACACTGATCATTACTAAAGTATGAAAATACAAATGTTAAACATTCTATATATGCTCAAGAACAAGGCATTTATAGATGCACTTGTAAACTGTTTACTAATGCGTAATAATGTTGGAACAATGGTTTATAAAGGATTAAATAAATGCTTACTAATACTTACTAATAGTGTTTAATTATCGTTACCCATAGTAGTAAGTGTTACCCATTTTTCAAGCAAAATATTTCATAAAATTAAGTTTGTTAGATATCAAAATGCCAAGCAATAAATATATTGTTTAAAACAATGGCCTCAGACACGCAATATACCAGGCCATAAAAAAAATAACTGTCAGAAGCTGTATAATCAAGAGGTACCCTGAACATGGTGATGGAGTTTAATTTTAAACAAATTCTTAACTAAATAAAATACTTAGAAAAATATGCCCAGACATAGGGGCATCGCTTATTTTTTAATTTGTCCTTTTCCCTTTATGAAACTAATTTAAAAAGATGAAAAAAAAAAAAAATAATAATAATAATCTGCCCAATTTCTATGGGAAGGTTAAAATAAAACACATTTTATTTATTTCAATTTTTTTTATATATGAAACCTTTTCCCAACAAAAAGAATAATGAGCATATAGGGAGATTTCTCTGGGGAATAAAAGACCAAGATTTAATTGACATAATAATGTGTTCCTTGAGAGGAAAGGGGTTATTTTTGTGGGTTTAGAAACTTTCCAGTTTTGGTAAAAAACTGTCATGGATGAGTAGCAGAAAAGAGAGATCCAACTTTATGCTGTTGAGGTTCTACAGGAGAAGCAGAAAGATGCAAACAAACTCATTCTGGTCATGTATAGAGTCAGATTTATAATTTATAGGTATTTAACAAAGCCAACATCACTATATATTACACTATGTATGACGTTTGCATAATTCTAACATGTTTATAGTAAGAAGAAAACAATATACTGGAAAGAACAGATCAATAATTCATATAGTGAATATATCATGGCTGAAGGGATTGCAGGCACTACACCCTTAATCGTGGCTATATTCCCATACCTTATAGCTCAAGTAATACATGAAAATCGTAGCAGTGGAATTAGGTCAGATTAATCACAAATATTTCAGAAATTGTGTTTCAGTCCATCTACATTCAACGTTAATTCAGGATATTCATTTTACTGGAGTATCACTCTGGCCAGGGTTCAAAAGCTGCATTACCATTCAGTCACATGACTGATGTCTGTGACATCATCATGAAAACTGGGAGCATTTGAACCACCCCTTGTCATTGTGATGATAATGAAGGCGGAGCGTGTCATCACTCCCTCCTTTGTTAATATTATTCATGACATTTTCTGAGAGTTACACATTTCTCCGTCTATAAATGATTTCCCACATTCCCTCCAGATCTGTCTTTGTTTGCTTTTATCACAATATAGAGACTGTATTGAAAGCCATATGTGAAAATCAGTTAACGCACCATTCAGAATTGAGGTCGGGGAAAAAATAGTTCTTTAAAAGTTTACCCAAACCCCCCCTCAAGGCTGAAGTTGTGAGTGGTTTGCTCTGGGGGAAGCTCAGTCATGAGTGAATGACAAGCCCTGGACAGCTCCATTAGGAAAACAGATGGTGGGGGAGTGGAAAAAAGGCTATGTAACAAATGTAATATTGTCTGAACGCAGGAGGCTGCAGGACCTGCTCACAGCTTGAGCGCTTGGCTAGAACTCAAACCATCCGTTTTAGCCAGCGAGTGGCCGGCGGACGGTCAGTAACCAGCTGAGGCACAGGTTGACTTGCACGGTCAGTAGCCGACTTCTCCGCGTCACGCATCAGGTAGTTATCTCCACAGCGCTCGTGAAGTGAGACCGTGCCTGGCCAGCTGTCTTTGAGGCCACACAAAAGAGGAGGAACGCCAGTCAGAGGACAAAGATTCCTTCTGGCACTGCCTTCATTTAAATCAGCTTGTCAGAGATGACAGTTGATGGAGGTTAGTGCTCATTTCCCTTGTGTCCTTTTTCATCTTTTTAACTGGAGAAATACAGTTTTGGTCTCCTACATCCATCTATTCCTGATGCTATTTACCTCAAGCGCTGTCCTATCAATTCCCTAGCATGTCATCATTTACTCATCCTCATGTTGTTCCAACTCAGTTTGACTTGATTTCTTATGTGGAACACAAAAGAAGAAAAATGTCTCTGTGTTTTTATTTAGTCAATGCGGTCCACTGGGATCGCTTTGGACCACAACGAGTTTCATTTATGGACAAAAAGGGTTTGAATGTTCTTCAGAATAGCTTATTTTTTATATTCCACAAAATAAAGTTTTGGAATGAAGTGGCAGAATTTGTGTCCATTTAAGAGACAAAATACAGGAGAAAAGTCAACAAGAACCTTGCGACTGTAGGTCATTCATTTCCTTATTTCATTAGTATTTTAACCCCAGCTTTAACCCAACCACTTCAAAAGCACAGAGCCAAATGATCCGAAGTGTTGTGTCCCCCCTCATGGGAAGATGTATTTCATTGGGTCATGCTGTTATTGCAAATGTCACCCATCTACGGTGAATGGGCTCGCATCTGCGACTCATTAGTCAAAACGAAGCACAAGATCACTCTACATAAACATACACCCTGATTAATACTGAGAGTGTTGGCGTGTGACAGGATAAGACAGGGTACCGAGAGAGAGACACAATTACACGCTTTTACAGTCTAGACGTTTCCAGAGAGAAACAACGGCAGCATACCCTAAAATACTAATAAGGTTATATTTGTGCTTTAAAAACAAGACTGAGGCCAAGTCCTGGCTCTCATTAGATACTCTGACTGTGTGAAGGAGAATAAGGACAGAGCCGCAGATAACAGCGCCAGGAGAAATCTAGCCAAGTCCTTCAAAACTGGCCCAGTGAGCATGAGACACCTTGCTGGCTCACAACATCCAAAAATATGCCCATGTATTTGTGTTTAATCATCTTATACACGGATCCCAAAGGAAACATCGAATGACATTTAACGCATCATCAGAAACAATCCAAATGCAGATTGTTCATTAGATTGAAAGAGGTAACTCTGAAATAAAGGAAAGTTACTGCCATCAGAATGAAATTGCCACCCCAAAATTGTGACTGGATCTTAAGTGCCTTTCCGTGCTATATTTAGCATTCTAGAGTTCTTGGAAAAAGTGGTCACTCCAGTGAATGCTGCATTGCCCAATGCCAATCTCAAAATGGCCAAGCAAAACCGCTCTGGGATCCGTGGAGGTTTTTTGTTGGCCTTAACGTGGTTTGACTCAAACCAACCCCATTAGTGGTCTCAACTGAGCTGTGTCGACTTCCTATGTCACGTTACATTGGACCTCACTTGGCACTAGAGGGGAAAAATAATAAGACATGCCTATTAGGAAATCAATAAAAAATAATGGGGCGATGAAAAATCGGCACCTCATCTCAAATGAAATGAAACAGATACAGACACAAGGTTCCATCTTTGTCTTCCTCTCACTTCCTTTCTCATCGGTCAGACTGTGGTTGTATTGATTTGTGCCCTCTGAAAAGCCAGGCTTGTATTCTAGGTGGTATCTTATACCATAACAGCTTGGCACCCTGTGTGGAGGAAACGAGGGTGATCGGTGCTGTAGACTCTGCCTTTGTCATCCATCAGCATTAATGACAGCCTCACCGCAATAGAAGGAAACTATATATAATAAAACACTGCATTATGGTGAGGAAGATTTGTGCAGGTTATTTTTCTCAAATTTCCTCTCAGGCCGTCAGATCAATGCAATTCTTGGAAGGAGTTGGCGGTATCATATTATTAACTTCATCTAAGTCTGCAGAAATGTTCTGCTTGTTATCAGCACAAATCTAACACAGTTTATGCTTATTAAAACAACAACAACAACAACAAAACACTTTACTTTAACCAAAAGGAATTGCTTTTCAAGTCTAATTATCTTACATCTCAAACAAATATGACATTTCTCAATATTCAGTTTTAAAGATGTTGCAATATTTTTACGGGAAAAGAAGACATAAATGGTGAAAACATAAAATATGCTGAAACATGTCAAAGCGGAAAAACATAAAATTAAAATAAAATATTTACCACATATAAAAAATGTAATACCATTATGACCAGTATAAATAGCATAGTAGAAAATACTGATAAAACTGTATAGTTAAGTTGCAATGACAAAACCACATCACAGAACAGTACTGTGGAAAACACTGATGGCACTAAAAAGTAATTTAGGGGTCCTTTAGTTACATGCTACTCCACAATATTTAATATAACAATAATAAAAAATATAAGAAGAAAATCACACACACAAACATATTTTCATTATGTATCCTTTAAATCAACTCAAACTTGATATATCTCATTTTGGGTTTGATTATATTTTCAGGCATTATATTATCGTCTAGTGTTCCAGTTGTGCTTATAGCCTAGTGCTCAATGACTTCAACTAAGTATCTCACCTTGTTTTATTTGCCTCCAGCAACATCTCACATTGGAAAGAGACTCTTGTTCACAAACACACCAGAGTGTTAATGAGTTCCTGAAATCACTACCTAAGACCCAAGGCTGGGGGTGAAGAGGCTGACAGGTACAATGATGGAAACCAGGTGTGTGTGTGTGTATGTGTGTGTTTGAGACGGTCGTAAAAATTGACTTTGAGTGACTGACTCATTGGCTAGCCATAAAAATAACTTTTCTTTACTACCTGTTTGTTTACATTTTGTATTGGTGTTAAACATTGACTATTCAGATAAACAGTTAATGAGAAAGATTACAGGGTTCTTATGAGTGGGCAGAAGCCTTTGGCTATATAAGTTTCTAGTGAAGGTCATACCCATTTGTTTGACCTTTGACCTGCAGTGCCCTACAGTGCTACAGCATGATTATTCTCTGACTGGGCTAGAAGGTTTTCAGTCGACTTTATCCTTTTATTTTTCTGGTGGAAACATTATACATCACACATACACACACATGGGGTTTCTTTATGCTATACGTTTTTATGTTACATGTTTACATGTGTACATGTTTGTCTAAAACAAGAGAGAGAGAGCAAAAGAGGGCAAAATGTCAGTGCCTCAGTCTCCATTACAGTACAGCTTGTTCCTTGTTTTCAGTTCTGTAATCAGACCTGCATTAATTCTGAGATGCCCGTGTTGACACTGCTGGAAGCTACATGACTTCTAACCTCTGGAACCATCTTACTATTTACTGTTGACCAATTAAGACTGTCTGCAAATCAATAAAGAGCAAAAAAGTTTTCAAAAACAACTTAAGAGCAAAGTTCCTATTAAAACAGTGAGCTCCTGACACAAACCTCAAGATGGTAGAGATAGTAATGCAATAATAATTATTTATTTATTTCTATAAAACACGATGATCAATTAAAATTTAAAATAGACTTTGTTATCCAATAATTTTTTTGTTCCTTAAATCAAATTAAATGAAACAGATTTAGCTCCTAGATAGATGTTTCAGGTGTTTACAATATTTGCCTCCATCTAATAGGTATATTACATGTTAATTTCTGAAAGAGGTAAACTTAGAGTTTGCAACACCACTAGCAACTTGGAAATTTAGACTATTTTTTAATTGCCCTTAGAAGAAATGCAGAAATCATATGTCACCACAAAACTGAACCAATATGAAATGATATATACAAAACATTTAATGTTCAACAGGGAGACAGCATCTCTTTAAAATAAAATTGCATAGACTATTTAATCACATATTTCATATATA
>JAUMHQ010000315.1:1989265-2020683 GCA_032361165.1 Enteromius paludinosus | reverse complement strand
ATAAAATATACGGTAAATCATTAGTAAAAATATTAAATAATAGTGGGCCCAGACAGCTACCTTGGGGTACTCCACATGTAATATTTCTAATACCTGAGAAACTGCCATTAAAAAATACTGTCTGTGTTCTGATTGACAGATAACTGTACATCCATGTGATTGCTGACTGCTCAAAACCATAACAAGATAATTTTGCTAATAACAATTCATAATCTATAATATCAAAGGCAGCAGAAAAATCTAAAAATACAGCACCAATAATATTTTTCTTAACAAACTCTCTAAGCCAAGCATCAGACATATGATCTGATCATAGAAGCCAGTCCCATTAGTAGTTCCAGTCCTGTCTGACAACTGAACATGCTGGAGATTTTTGGATGAGTGAGGTGAAATTTTCTTAAACCTTCCCAAACTGATGTAGGGGCTGTTTGACTATTTTTTTTAAAGACTCAACTATTTTTTGCAATTCTCCAGCTGTGATCCTTTAAGAGTCTTTAGCCACTCAAACTCTACTCCTCTCCGCATATTAGGAGGATAGAGACACACGTCCTTTTCCAGGCAGTTTCCTAGCACTGTATGTTGATTGGAAATTCTTAAATATTTCCCTGATGTGGAAATGGAAATTTTTCATTTCTTAAGGCCACTTCACTAATTGGTGAAGCTCAATTATCTTTTGCAGCATATAAAAAATATATTCTTTGGTTTTTCTCATTGTGTTGCTGATTAAGAGATTTTGGGCTTTGCTTTCCCTCCTATATATATTTCTGTGAAAACAGGAACCCAGGGCTGGATATTTTCATGTTCATAATCACCCTGGAATGTTCAAAATTGTGAATATGAATGGGAATATACTGCAGAGATATTTTACTCATAAGAAAAATTCTAGGGGCGCCAATACTTGTGGCCAACAAGTATTGGAGAAAAAACATTTCACAATAAGATTTTCCCCCCAAATCAATTGTTTTAATTCAATGGTTAGAATTTTGTACATTTTTTGAATGAAAAATCAAAAGGATATACTATGCAGATTTATTTTCACAGCCACCTTTGCTCAGATTTACCAATATTAGTGGATTATTCAAATTTACACAGTGTGCGACAATCCTAAACAACTCACATAACTCCCATTTCTGTTGCTATTCAGATAAAGAAACCATGTCCTAGAACATTGTGCACTAGTCAACAAGAGAAGGTGAGCTGGCAGATCATAAAACCTGAGAAGGATGCAAAACTCCCTCTTCCATGTTTATAATTCTCTTGGAGTCAGTCTAGACTCCGCTTACCCTTGTCTACATCAGTCGCCTTTAGAAAGATCTCACCGTGCTCCTGCTGTGAGCGTATACCACCTGCTTAATCCCCTCAAGAGATGCCGCTGTGTGCATGTGTGCGTGCTCTCCGTTTCATTTCTGAGCACTAACAGTCTTTTAGAGACAGAGAGTTGCTCTGGGAGCTCCTTGCGGCAGCAACACTATCATTGTTTACTAAATATTGACACTTAGCAAATTAATAATTCACTCTTAATTGACTTCCGTGTGCAATATTCATGAAAGGCACATTTGGAATGCTGAAATGGAGCGAATGACTTTTAGAAATGACAGCGGAGACAGCAGGTCAGACAACTGGAGGGAAAACTTTTTGCCTTTGTGTGTGGTTATGTGTCATTTGAGGATGTCTGTGGCATTTGGAAATGCGACTGAACAGGAACAGATTTTTCAAACAACTTTGTGCTCAAAAAGAGGCAGCGGGAAATGTTTTCGCAAGAGCATTTTGCACTTGAAACTGTTAAATAATAATCATATTTATTTTATTTCTATTACAATTGTTAGAACATTCTGAATTACTCATAACACATCTGTATCCTGTTGAGTCTTTTAAGTGACACTGCTTATTTTAACACACAAGAATGATTTATTTGAATCATTTGTTGGGATGAGATGCATCTGAGAATGGTATTGGCTTACAGTACCATAAAAGTAATGAAATTAAATAATGCCAAATTAGACCCCTTTCATCTCAATTAGAGATTTAAAGCATATTTGGTGAATCTCTGATGTTTCTTATTAAAAAGTTATCATAGTAATCTCATATGTGTGTCCTGTACCATTTTAATGTGTTCAAATAATATAAGATCACAGTTTGCACTTACAGTATATTCAAGGCAAAATCTGAGCAATGTTTTCCAATACATATATATATAATTCCGTTATATATATACATGAGAGTAATACATGAGGCTAAGCCAAAACTGAATTTTCATTAGGATGAATTATCCCACAAAATGAAATAATACATACTGTACACACACGTCTAAATCTTCAAACATATAGTGCAATGTGAAAAATACGGAGTATGTTAAAATGTTATTCTAGATATTTCAGAAATATATTTTTTGTTCTAAAATCTAACATACTGCATTAATGTGCTGTAAACTGAAATGTAATGTCAGAAATATAGTGTAATATAAATGAAAACATTGTTACCCAATATATGTGCAGTTTTGTTTAGTACCACAAAGTTAGCATAGCAACATGCTAACATCTAACTGTTAAAAACAAGTGAGTCTTGTCTCCCTTCACTACTGTTAGCTCCTCTTTAACTAGATTGTTTCAAATTGTTCATACGAAAAGTTTCGTGATGTTAGGACGCTGCATTTGAAAGCCATGAGGTAATCTATGTTTTAGAATAGAGCTAATGTTTTTAGCGTTTGCATTTTCAGTATTAGCCTTTTTGCTTATGATGTTATTCCTTATTTTCATCAATCACTTGCTTCTTCCACCTATGTTGTCATCCCTTATCCTCCCTCTCTCTCTTTCTTCACAGCTCTATCTATCCATCGTTTCTTCGTCCTGTCTGTAGTCTACTCTCGTGATCTACAGACACACACACACACAGGTCTCATTCAGCAGCAGTAAGGTGAGCTGACCCGTTTTATCGAGCGTGCCAGGCCAGGGAGTCACCTTAGCTCCCTTGCTCTGTTTCTCTCTTTCTCAATCCCTCGTTCCCTTTCTCTCACTCCCTCCTGCTCGGTGCACAATAGATCCCCCACAATGCATCAGTTCGGAAGGCCACTTTCACCTCCTCATGTTACCATCCATTCAAAGAGAGAGATACAAATGGATAAGTCCTAAGAATGGAAAAGCCCTGTATATAGAAACGAGTGATGAATAGATGAACCGAATACCCAAAGCGAGCAAAAGAGAAGACAGTCGTCGAACACGAGAGGGGGAGAAGGATGGAGAAGAAGAGGGAGAGAAAAGAGCTTCTTCTTCGTCAGTCATCAGCCCTGCTGGAGTTTGTCTCCTCGGCGGCTGGATGGAGACGGACTCTATACAGACATGTACCGCTGGGAGCCTAGAGAAGCTTTTAGCGGCTCGCTCGCACAAACCTGACTGACATAACAGTAAAAAAATGACTGGCAGATACTCTAAACTACAACCACACACACACACACACACTGTGAAAAGCCCTGCAGAGTGGATTAGGCCCCACAATGGCGCTCTTTATCCCCTCTGGTATGCTTCTGAGGGGAACGACGTCCATTTTCACTTCTTCAAAACAGCATCATCAATCATCGGCACAAACACACACACACACTGGAATGTCCCATGGGGTTTCATCTGAAGTTAATAGCCGTGTTCATCGCACAGATATTACAGGTTAGCACACAAGACGCAAAAAACATGAGATAATAGCCTCATTGTGTCCTGCCGCTATTGATGAAACCAGCTCCTTCACTATAATTTGAGAAAACATGCAAAGAAACACAAAGGATTCATAGATGGCAGAGACAAGACCCCAAACGTGGACTGTAATCAGCATCGATCGCCTGTGTTTTATGAAGAGACCATATGTCAACCGTTCTAGTTTCCCAACATTAGAGGAGCTCTAACTGAGTTTAGGGAGATTTTTACTGCCTGATTATCGAGATTATTGAGTCAGGCGCCCGAGTTAGTTTCATGTGCTCCATCATGTCACATAAAGAACAAAAACAATATGAGGATAAGAGTAACACTGTAAAGCTTGCATAAAATCTATGAAACTGTGTAAAATATGTACTTGATTTACAGTTTTATTTGAAAGAAGTTTATTTATTTTAAGAAATATCATGCTCAAGGCTGTATTGAGAAATATTACTACAATCAAACAATTATATATGAAAAGCTGAATTTTCTTTCATGTTACATGAACTCCAAGAAATCCTATTGTTTTGGTGCTCAAGAAACTTGTATTATTACCAAAGTTGAATGCATTTTTCTCTGATGAATAGTTCAAAAGAACAGCACTTATTTGACTTTTCTAATAGTAAAATGTCTTTGTCACTTATGAAAAATAAAATGCATCCTTGCATATACATACAGTATAATGATAATTATGATTTATTAATACAGAAATCCACACAAAATCCCTGTCCCAAACACAATCAAATCTATCAATTATTTTTTTCTATTCCATTTTTTTAAATGCAACATTATCTATTTTGCTTTCACTGTAAACCTAATTCTCCACCATTTAATCTAAATTCATAATGATATGATATTGAGACTTTAACAAAGAAGAACCACTGTACTGTAAAATGAAATTGTACCAAAACACAGAACAGAGCAGAAGTTACCTTATCTACCCCTAAAGGCTTAGTATAACTTTAGAGGATATTGTCTCAGTGACAAGCTGCTGTAGCCCTAAAGGAACATCTTTTTTTTTTGTCTTCAGAAAGTATATGGCCACAGGGGAACTCGTCTACCCAGCATCTGTTAAGAACATCCAAATTTAGCATTGGGTGCATTCTACATAATCATCAAGTGTTAACTATTTCGCTATTGGAGATTTTAAGGTCTCTCAAACAGAAATGGTTGTCTCCTTGAGGATACAGACTGAAGAGAGCAGATGTGTGTGATTAATGAAGTGACTCAGGGCTATGAGAGAAAAATAACAAATGTGTTCAAACTTACAGACTAGCGCACCATTGTGCCAGTAAGCCATGCGGGTACAGCAGACCCTAAATCTAAACCCAGAGTTTTGGGGTAAATTCTTGCAGACCCTCAGCATGAGGTTGTCAGGTGCCTGACGGGCATCTTTGAGCCATATGGACTCAAGAACACAACAGCAAACCACGGCCTGATGGAAACGTGAAGGGGATTGAAGCCAGTGCTGCCCTCTCCACCCTTCACCTCTAAAGAGACACAGGTCGAACCCTCGAACCATCAGCTGAAGGTCCGGATGCAATCACTCATGGCAACTGTCACCATGCCGACAGCAGGGGTCCTGTTTTCTCATTGGCTGAAAGAGAAGTCTGTCTCTCACGGACTGTCCATCTGTCTATCAAAGTAGCCCGAGGCACTGGGAGACACTGTGGCCTTTCTCACTTGCAGACACATGCAGAGAAGACAGACAGTGAGAAAGAGAGAGAAAAACAGGGATCCTTAATCACACAAAGTGTTTCTGTATAAGTCATAAAGGCAGCATGTGTTAGAAGCAGCCATCCATACACATACACACTTACACAAGTGTAATTGGAGACTCAAAAAAACAACTGTAGTTTGAGTGGATAAATCTTTAAGAGAGACTGTGTGACTCTGTCTCTCCCAACAGGTGGGGAGAGGAAAACTACAAGCATTGCACTAAGAAATGTTGCATTAATCAAATTTATGTACATAAAAACATTAGGGAACCAATTTTAGACTCAATTTTCTCTCTAAGGTAGCCTTGACTGTGTTTAAGTGATCATAAGTAAATCATAAAAACTCAAAAACACAATAAATACAGGCTTAAAATACAGTTATGAGCCACAGGAGGTAAAACAAAGCAACATCACATAAAAAAATGCATTCACAAAAAAAAAAAAGAAAAAAAAAAAAAAGAAATGCAGATAATGATTTTCTTGTACAAATTAATATAGTTTATTAGACTTGCATCACTAATGAAGTCACAGGTGTGTCACCTATTTTACAGCTTCAAAGACTGTAAAAAAAAAAAAACTAACATAAATAGGCCTAAACTTGAAAACACACACACACACACGCACTTTAAGTCTTTATATTAACTAGATTGCTTTTCTCCCCTTCCATTTAATTATTTTGCATACATGCATAAATACTGCACATTGATTACAATGTATTTAAATGAGATGTAGCCCCTAATGAAATTTGCTTTCATAATCTAATGTAGTAAGGTTGATTTAGTAATGTTAAATAATATATCTGACTGAGAGATCATTTAGATTATATGTTTTAAGCTATGTCTTGAAAGACTGACATCTTTAGGCTACTTGACAAAAAGGAAATACAGGAAAAAAATGAAGATGTAAACATGCAAGGGGATTATTTTGAGGGTGCCTAAGATGATTGAGGTGAGGTAAATAACTGGTGATTATGGTTGTAAATCAGTTACCATGGTAACTTTTCTGCAGATGGTGTGTCAATCTAGGAGATTCAGACCATCTGTTTGTGTAAACAACCCTTAGAAATGGCCAAAATTCAGCTACAGTGGGGCTTCAAGTTAGTTGTACAAATACACACACTTGAAAGTGTTAGTTAGCACTGCTATTCATGTCAGCATCACGATCTTTATTGCCAGTGTTTCCAAACAAACGAAGGACAAGGCGGAGGAATGGAAGGGAAACTGTGTGCATCTTTGGATTATTATAGTGAAGACACCATAATAATACAACTGCACATTCAACTTCATTAAGGGTTTGATATTAAACAACGACAATAGCAAGAATTTATTCATAGAGACACTGTGTGTGTGTATGTCTGTGCACCCATGCCAAAGAGTCAGATGGGCCACAGAATGTTGTGAATAAATCATGAGATTTGTGATGCTCCAAGTAGAGCATTTTATTCTGTAACAATCAGAAACACAACAGCACTGATGTCTCACTGTGTGTGTGTCTCATCTGACTCCAGCATGTTTTCATCAGTGCTGCTGGTTCATCAGATGCTTCAGAAGTTGATGAATCAGGGACCATGAGTTGCAGAAAAGAAAAAAAAAACCCTGGCACATCCACATGGCAATGAGAACACAACATCATTTGATTATTATAGGCTTTAAAAGAATCTGTTTTTATCCATTGATCACAAGTCAATGAGGTTCAGTGTTGTTTGGGAGCCCACTGACTTTTACTGTATGGATGAAATGGAACAGAGAAAGCCATACAGGTTTGGAACAGCGGACATAGTTTTTTTTTATTGGCTCACTTGGAAACCAAGACCAGTTTACAAGCTACCAGGCTAATGAGAGAAATACTTTAGTCACTGGATATTCTCTTTTGCACTTTTCTTTAATTTCTGTACAAACTTTCCTATGACATTGCAATGCAATTTTTTGAATGAGCTATCATATGGGTGCAGCCAGTCTTTTATCATCAAAGTTTGAATTACTGCAGATAACTTCACTGGGGGTAAGATGACAACGTAGTTGATTGCTTTACACATATTTTCAATTCTGAAATTGGGCAGTCATCATAACATATAAGACCTGAATTTAAGGATGCAAAACATTCAATATAAAAAGTCTAAAACAATGTACTAGCATATTAATACAGTGTACTGAAACTACATCCATGCACTTGAGTATTATATTACACTATCAACTACATCTTGAGGGGTTGTGGACAATACTAACATAAAAAGCATGCAACGACAAACATCTACCCACCAAGTACACCATCCAGTCACCCTTGTAATACTGCTTCTAGAGAACAAATCTTACTGTTTAAGAAAGATATTAGATAGCATAGCCTTGTTAGCTGTAATGCAATCAGTGCTAATCTTGTCCCCACAGGTAGGCTACCAGGATTGGTGAAGATGTAGTCATACAAACCTCTGTTTGATTGAATAAAACCTGCTGTATGTCTAGCAAATCACATTTATCCAGCATCCACCTGTAATGGCTTTACTGTTATTGTGCCGGTAAATATGTTAAAGTGCTCCCCAAAATAGACCCACTGCTACAAAAAGCAGCTAATATATTAAACCTATGCACCATGTTAGCAGAATAATTGCACATAAGTGCATGTGTGAACGCAGTCAAAGCTTTTATAGCATCAGATAAGCAGTGCATGGCATCACCAATAGCGCTTTTTCTGGTGTCTTTAAAATCCACTGAATGTGTATGTGTGTGTAAAGAAGAGAAAAAGACAAAAATTAGAGTGGCCTTTGTACAGTGTATATATACATATACACACTACACACACACACACACACACATACACATATATATATATATATATATATATATTAATGGTTAATCTAAACCATTAATCTATTCACAAAGTTGGGTTGGGAGCTGGGTTTATTCTATGCAAGCCATGATGACTTTCACCTTGATGTTTTAGCGCGGATGTACTGTATACCTAGCCAAATTGCACTGTAGCCCTATTTGGACAGGACTAGTTTTCTAAACTACTGTACGTGTGAGCTTCGAATCTTATCACCTGTTGTCAATGATTTTCATGTACCATTTCGGACGGGACTAACATTTCTGCGTTTATTACAGAGTCGAGAGGGTCTGTTTTGTACATCTGGGCGTCACAGAGATCATCGCTCATTCAGATTGATTACAATTAGTATAATCACAAATACCATGGTGAAGCTAAAATCGTAATGAACCATGAAGTTAAAAACGGGGCACGTACTGAACCATCATATTTATTTACCATTACACCCCTAGTATAAACAGTGTGTACAGTATACATATATGTGTGTGTGTGTGTATGGGTGTCAATTCAAGCACTTTACTTTAAGTAGTGTGAGCCATCCATGTAGATGGTCCTCATCTTTTCACGTGTACATACAGCAGTTAAATATATGAAACAAACATCTCTCACTAGTACCGTTAACACAGGGTTGACGAAGGTCGCTGTAATTTGCAGAATCTGTGTAATTAGCAGGCAGGCAAGCTCCATTTCGATCACATCCTCTGGGAACACGCTAATGTAGCACGCCACCAACTGCCACGTACAGATAGTAGAGCGTGATTAAACTCTCAAACCACGCCACGATATATTCACTGGAGATATTTCTGATCCACGGCCTCCAGTTATGTCCTCAAAATGCAGTTACAACAGAGGGAATGGACAGAAAATAAGAGTAGCAGAGAAAGTGAGGAGAAACACGAAAAAGTAATGGAATAACGGGAAGATTGACAGAAACCTTGCAGTCTAAGCAGGGCCAGAAAGCTCAGTGATTTCAACAAAAATTATCTTCATTTGTGTTCTGAAGATAAACTAAGGTCTTAAAATTTGGAGCAAAATCATTATTGACATAATTTTTACTTTGAGGTGAAAAAGAAGGTCGCATGGCCAGTGGAATATGCCACAACTGCATACCATGGGATTATAGCCTGCAGGTGCTTTTTATCCAAAAGCACTTATAGTGCGCTCAGTTTATACATTTAACCAGTAAATGTGTTCTCTGAGATTTGAATCCTTGACCTTGTCTATGCTCCAGTTTTTCTGCTGGAAAACTACAGTAACACTATGTTATTATGAGAACAAATTCAAAAGTAACCATACTGTCTATTCTGACATACATTTATTTGAAAGCATCATGCAGTAGATAGCACTAAAATTTCATCACAGATACAGCATTTTATCAGTGCCCAGTTTAGTTGTTGAAAACTCTTAAAGGCATGTTGCAGTTTTTGACGTCACAGCTCACGTCATGCAATACAGGTTTGATTAGTTGAAAACTGAACTGAGCTCCGATAAGCAAAACTGAGAGTACTTCCTGGGGGCCAAGTGCCATTGAGATAAAAAGGAATGCTACCAGATAGCTTTCTCCAGGTATTACAGACCTCCTTGGGGGGTCCATCACTGATTGGTCTATTATGATGTGAAACATTTTTAGAGGCTAGGACTCGCTCTCTCACCAGCAGATGTCAAAGGTCAAATCAGTTGGCTCTAGAGGTACCCCGAGGTCACAGAGCACGCCTCAGGTCATTTGACCAAACACAACCACATGACTAAACAAGTAAAAGACAGCTATAACATATCATTGCATTAATCTGAATGTGTAAATTCCACATATAGATCCAAGGCTACCATAGCTTTTTTGAACAAGATATTGGGCATGGCAATGATGTTTATGCACCAAGCTATTCTCTGAATAATGTTTGGGGTCAGCGGGCACCTACAATGGATTTACTATGAAAATGATTCCGTATAGTGGAATACTTCTGTTAATGTTCCCCTCTATCAAATCAATGTTGTCATTAAGTTAATCTAAACCTATTAAAATTGTTTTTGTAAATTGAAAATAACCTGAAATAAAATTAAACTAAAATGTAAAAAAAAGTAATGAAAAAGAATAACATGAAAGGAAAAAGAAAATAATAGCTACTTTACAAATATGAATATTAAAAACACAAAAAAACCTAAAAAATTATACTGCATTTTTTTAAATACTAAAATAACACCATTTTATGTATTTTAAAATACATTAACATGCATTTCAAGCATAAAGAATTATACCCAATGTTTCCCATGATCTGCATGTTTAACATAAAAGTATGATCTTGAACAACAATGGAGCTATACTTCACATATCTTCTGGGGTTTCTTCTTAGCAGCAAATAAAACAAAATCTCCTTTATAACCAAAACCAAAAGCTCCTTATGAAATAAGAAATGTAATATTGTAGTAGTTATAAACTAATAGAAAGAAAATATATATATTTTGAATGCCGTGAGGATAGTTTGTAATGTGAGTGTTTGTAGTTTTCGTCTGTTTGGGGGTGGGAGCACGTTGCCTGTCCCGTTGTTTAGGCTGCCTTGTTGAGCGTAGCACTGAAAACATTATATTTTACACACTTTATTCTCTATTTTTTTCGCCCAAATATTAAAGTATTAGTCTGAATCGTTTAGTTTGTAATGTGTACCGAACCGAAAGCCTCGCACCGAACGGTTCAATACGAATACACGTATCATTACACCCCTAATATATATATGTATGTATGTATGTATACTGTATGAATACACATGTCTATTTATGTACCACCACAGTATTTGTATTAAGAGAGCGATGATTGGTCAAAATTGTGTCACCACGTATGAGAAACGACCACACAGTCTGTCTGCCCCATCCAGGGTGGGCAACAGCTGCCAATCATTCTCTATCTCAGTCACAAAATCGGCCTGTGAAAAGCAGCTGAGAAAAAAACGTGAGAGAGCAAGAAAGAGATGGCAATCTTAATCCCTTCATCTCATCGTGGTGAGGCACGACCTTGTCCTACAAATAGATTTGATGATAGGGGCTTTCCATAATAACCTGAAATACAGGGCCTCTTTTATCAGCTGGTGTTGAAAAGCCAAAGTCTGGGAGACCATCGGAGCTTAAGCTAACGCTCCTAGCGCCTGTGCTAATATAATTACAGCTAGTCCAGACGGGGCACGCGGGTCAGCCCACAAACCCAAGGAATGGCTCTGATCCTGGGCTAAGTGGGGTCTTCTTCCCCCTTTGGGTTCTTATGTAGGCCGTCACTTCTCAATTTAAGCCTGGGCCTTAATGACCTTCGCACCGAAAAGTGTAATGAGAGATATTATGTGCTTTAGGAACGCGAAATATGAACTAGCCAGGGGACTCTCTGCCAGACTGACCTCTGAACCACTGGGATTATTCCCGTGAGGGTTCGGGGAGCGCGGGGAGATGGAAAGCGTGTATCAACGTCTGTGTGGCACAGGGTGAGGGGTACTAAGGAGGAAAAGAAGAATTTAAACAAATACAAGGAAACATTTGTAAAGTAGAAAAAGCAATAAGCACATTAGTGATGTTTGTCTACAGCAATCTGTTTAAACCAGCAATCAGCCGAAAACAAAACACATTTCCTTTGCTACGTGCCACAGAAGCAGTGAACCCGAAACTAAGAACACACATTAGCACTCAAACCCTAACTATAAACAACTTGTTGAGGTACACTTAACGGTATTGAGTTTTAACGAATCACAACCGTTTATAAAAGTGTCCATTGCCTAATTGTTTTAGGTCTAGTCCTGAGGTGTCAAGCCACTGAGAATTGAAACCAATCACAGTCATTTCTGTTGCGCTCATAGACGCAAAGCTAGGCCAACCAGATGTCTTGGAAAGTTGGAATAAGCCTGTTGCTTATAAAAGTGTTTAGGTATCACTTGGCAAATGCATTTCTGTTTGTTTTTTAACAATGCATTGTACATATCAAACATATTTAATTGTTTATCCCTTGAATCATTCTAACATTCAGATCACGGATTTGTCTCAGAGCTTTTTTGTTGTCTCTGAGATGTTTGTCGATGCATGATGTTTGATCATAACACTTTATGTCTTCTAAATTGGCAGTGTTTTATCCAAAAAATGTGGCACAGACACATGAGGCCACACCCCGAGGGGAAAGAACACCCAATCAGCACATGGGGTCCTTCAGGCGGTCCAGACACCTTCCCCTAATGTCACAAAGGGCTGACATGAAAGAGCCGGCCTGATTATAGCCTGCAGGAAAATCGATCCTGGATCAAATGAGTCATGGAGGAAGAAAAGAGAGAGAGAAAGAGAGAGAAAAAGGACGAATAGAAAGGGAAACCACACATTCTCACAGACTTTGATGTATTTGAGAGATATTGTGTGATGTTCACAAAACACATAATTATTGATCAGAAATCTGCTGAGAGAACCATGCCAGCCTTGGAAACTAAGAAATGTTGAGGTAAACATTTTCTCTGAAAGATGAAAACTACACAATCACAATCACGCACACACACACACACACACACACACACACACACATAAAAGCAATATCTGATTCATGTATGAATCATTTTATTGAACCAGATTTTTTCAATTAATTGGGTGATCTAGTTTACAAAACAGGGCTAGTGATTTGCTCTCAAATCGGTCTGAATTTGTCCTAGTGATGACTCACTTAACTGAGAACTATTGGTTTCGGACATGTCCAATATTATATTTGGGTTTAATCATGACTTCAACCTAAGTGGAACAACTGAAATTACAAACAAACAGCCTTGTTAATATATGTTAACTGGAAAACAACAAAAACAAAAAATAGAATAAATTCAGCTAAATATGCACTTAACTGGAACATTTTCTGTTTATAAAGTGGTTCATTTATAGAAATTGTAAAAAAAAAATATATATATATATAAATAAAAAGTAAATAAATCTTTTCATCACAAACACAAAGAAACACAAAGTCATTATCAAGAAACCTGGCAACAAACTTGTGCTCCCATAAATGCATAAGCACGCAAACACAGAGCGGGGAGTCGTGCTAGGAATTGGATGTGACCCTTCAATCACCTCCGCATTTATCTCCACATTTCCTCTCTCACTTTCACACGCACGATGCACTCTCGTACATAAATAAACTCTTCTCATCCACCAATAACAATCAATCTTTCTTCCTTTCCTATAGAGGTGTGAGTCTGCATTCCGGTTTGTTTGCATGCAAGATGCTCTGATCGATTGCCTGTTTACCAGCCACTGGAAAGCAAATCCTCCACGAGCAATGAACACAGGATCCTTGCTGAGATTCAGGATGATGGCTCAGACGGCAGTTAGTCCCGCGCAGTCAGACTTTTGACTATCGGCATGGTCCAATTTGTAATTTATTCTTGCCAATGAATGCCTACATAGACACGAAAGGTCTGTGACCAACACATAAAGCGACATTAATCAAATGATTGCCAAAGCAATTATAGTCTGTTTAGCTTTTACTGCCGTTTAGGATCAGTGTAGATGACAAAAAATCCTCTAACTCGAAGATTTATTTTATTTGGTTTCCTGCTGTTCTTAAAGTCTCTTGCTCACCAGAACTGCATTTATCAAATACATGATAATACTGTGACATATTATTACAATCAAAAATATGTTTTATATTGAATTTTTCTTAATTCATGGAAAAGCAGAATTTTCAAATGCTCAGAAATTATTATAATATGCTCAAGAAACATTTATTATTATTATCATCAAAGTTCTGTCTGTTCTCTTTTTTTAAAATTGTGAAATATACATATATAGATACATATTATTTTTGATAATTTAACAAAACATAAACAATCAAATAAATAAATAGAAGTTTACTAACAATTTTTAAATAAATGAACAACCACATAAATCTTATAACAAAAATATTTCAGATCCTAAAAGGGGGAGGGGTTATTAATAATAATAAAACTTATTATTATAATATTTTAACAAATCAAGCACAGCAATTTTAATTCATAACTGGTTGTAAAAAACAACAACAGGATAACTAATTCTTATTATTTATTACAGTATAATCGTGTATATAGACACACACACACACACACACACACAAGCAGGATCCTGTACAGTAGGTATTGGCTGGCTACCTTATGAAGTATTAATTCACTCATTTCACACCTTCCTTTAAGAGGAACAAAACCTGTATCTATCCTCCCTCCTCAAAATGAGGTATGGGTATATCATAGTGTGAACACACATAATAAAGACGAAGCCTTATCATTTCATTCCCCTCACTTAAGTATTCTATCATGCTAAGCAAATATATCTTGGAACTGTATCAATTTGAGACGTCCGTTTTAATATAAAGTCTACAGAATGTATAATTCTACATTCTACAAAAAGACTAGCTTTACTTAAACTTTCAATGTGTTCAACACACGCACACACACACAGGTAGGTGGTGTCTGTCATTTCGCTGAAACTTCCTTCCTCCTGCTGGAAGCTAATGGTAATAGAGGTCTAGCGTTGGTCTATCCTTCTATTCCCCAATCAGTGGGGCAGAGGAAATGGACAACCTCTCACTGCCTAGCAGCATAATTACAAGCAACACGGTTCAGTGTAGGAGGGTTAAATACCAGTGTCTATATTTGAGGGGAAATAACATTCCTGGCCCAACTGACTGCGTGGGTAAGCAGAGTTATCATCATAATCGTAATTTTCATTCTGATGTTTCTGAAGATATTTAGGGTTATTTTCACAAAGCAATTTAGCCCCAATCTTGGTTTAAAAGACGGATGGGACCAAATACAAAAAGATCATAAAGGTCTTCTTAGTTTAACAACCCATCATTCCATCTGTCATCAATCCATCCATCATCAGTGATAGCATGCAAACCATAATGCATAAGTGCATAATTCAAAAGCGTCGTCATTGAATCCGAGCGGGTTGGTTTGATAAATTCGGAACGTTTGGAAATGGATGAGAAATAAAACGCACATGAGGACGGCGTCACACCGGCCTGTGGCTTGTTTGGCAATCCTATTTCATTTCATTTCTTCATCATTTCATTTCTATCAGGCCTCAATCCCGACTGCATGCAGGAGGTTGAAAGGAGGGAGGAAAAAGTCACTATCAGAGAAAATGACAGGAGATAAAAAGGGCAGGGACGGTGAAGATTACCCATGATTACCCGGGTGAACGCTACCGTGGGAGAGAGGGAAGCGGGGGCATGGAGAGTCAGAGAGAAATGGAAAGAGCGAGAGGAGAGGAACGGAAATGCGGGCGAGCTACTAAAAGCCTCTCCATGTGATAAAAGGAAGAAATGCTTCCGTTTGCTCTTGATCTTTCTAAATAACCGAACGACGACACTACGCTTCGTATCAGGCCATCGTAACACAGCACCAGGCAAATGAGCTTCGCTGAGAGCTCATATCCGATTCTAACAATCACATTTGTCATTTATGACTTTCCCCTTTTTCGCAATGACACCGGCTTGTTGTGTTACAGGAAATAACAAGTATTATCCACCATCATCCCACACGCACATACAGTAATTATACCAGCTTCCTATACCACTCTGGATATTGCAAAACCTTTTGCACGTATTGCATTGAGAAATGTCACGTTTGTATTGAAGATGGAGACGGTGATTTCGGACTGACCCGAGATCAGTCTCGGTTACGCCTCTTTCAACTCAATCCGCCAAAGAAAATAAATACAGCTGCTTCCACGTCAGCAGCCTGCAAAAACACAATAAGGGGAAAGGGACGTGAGTTTGGAGGACTCCAGAAACACACACAGAGATGACATTTATGGTATCGTTGGTATGCTGGGGATCAGGCTATACGCTCTAGCCGTCATCCTCTCCAAAAATGGTATAAAAAATACGAAAAGGGAAGTGTTATTGGCTAGTCAACGGGAGGACTGCCAGCGCCGCTCCACAACACTACAGATAACAAAAAGCCCTCTCAAGACTCAATCTCAGCCCTTTGTTTGCGCTTGTTTACTGTCGGCTAGAAACTTGCTCTGATAGTTTCAGCGTGGCCTGCTTTCAGGGGATGAGGCAGAAAAGCTGATGCTCTTTCTTTGTGCCATGGGTTTTGGTTGAAATGAAACTCTGACTCTCGGGTCAAATAACACATTTTAAAAGGAGCTCTGCCGAATATGAGACTCGCCAAGCTGTTAAATTCACCTTTTAACATTTCATAAAGCCATGAAATGGTTTGACCTGACCTATGTTGACACATTTTCAACTAAAACAGGAAGTCGGGGAGGAAATACCATATACTGGTGGACTCTACATTTTTAAAAGAGTCAATTAATTAGCTCAACAAAACTTGATTTGCTACTTTGTAATGCAACTACTTAATTTGTCTTTTTTTTTTTTTTTGAAATATTCACAAACTTGTTAACTATACAGGAAATATCTTGATTCTCAAATGTGTGTAAATAAATGCATTTTACTTCTGTTATTTGATCTATTATGGGTGATGGGCAAGTAGCCTAATGTAAGTGTAATTTATACCTTTTTTTTGTAATTAGATAACATGAAATTAATAAAAACATGGTAAGTTACTATATACAATGCCGTCTTGTACACAAAGCAAGCAAAGAATGTTTACATTCTTTACAATGTATAACATTTTCATCAAATTTAGTGTTAAATGTCACACAAAAATTACATTAATAACACGCACACATTTGCACTCTGATGTTGAGAGAATTATCTGAACGCTTCTGATTGAACATTGCATTAGTAAGCTCAACAGAATCATCTGGTATTGGTTTCATGTGCAACTCTGTAAAAACAAGTAAAGTAATAACGCAACATGTGCAGATATACATTTAATGCTGCAATCGACACTTCATTTTCCATTAATTCGCTGCAGTATGAGAATCATAAATGAAACATTATATGGTTGAAAACAATGAAAAGTTTTGATAAATGATAAGTGAGCACATTTATCTCTCCATTGCTATGATGATAATCCTACCAGTTTGATCACATCAAAAATATAATTAGGCTATTTTTTGTCTTTTGGAAGCTGCATTCAAAATCCTCTTGGCTCAAAATTATCAGGTGGCATGTGCACCTGGTTTGAATGGGCATGGCACCTCTGTGCACAAACAATTCATATAATCTAACATAATTAATAAATATAATTTATATAATCTATAATGAATTCATTCGGTTCCCACTGTAGGCTATTTGACACTTTGCCCTGGAGAAAAAAAAAAACATACATAAAATATTTCAATCTATCCTATTTTTTTCTCACTACCCACTCACATTTCTTGTGTAACCAAACCAGATTGTGAGAGTGTTAGTGTGTGTTAAGAGGCTTCAGTCGGTTCCTCAGGCTGTAGATGACTTCAGTGAAATGTGTTTACAGATTTGAGAGACAGAGTCAATTTCAGCTGGCTTAGACCATACTGACCCGACCGTGACTGACGCCACACCGTGGCCTCTGGCAACGCAGTAGAGTTATGGGATGTCCAACTGGATTATCGAGAGAGTAGAGGGAGTAGTTTTTTTTCTCTCCACTGCAAAATGCATGAATGCAAACACAATTGCTCTGTTCTGAAACCCAAAGGAACAAACTAGCAGGCAGTATTTAAAGTCATCATGGTATTATAGTTACCAGGTAAAAAAAAAAAAGATATATATATATATATATATATAAAATCATTTTATAATGTATACATTTGATTACGTAAGATCATTTTTTTTAAATAACAATATATAACATTGTTTCTTGCCTGTATTAAATGACAGAATGTCTGCCTTCTGTAAGTTGAGTTTTCCAAAGCTGTTGACTTTTATGTTTCAGTCTGGCTTCTGGAGGTCATTAAAGATGATGCGTGTGGATGGAGGAGACTGGTGTTTCTGGTCAGTAACCATGTGGTATGAGAGGTGTGGCTATAAATGTGATGCATGTAAAAGGAATCTAAACCACACACAGTCTAGAGTGTGTCCATATCTGATGCTTTTGCCATTTAAGCACCTCTTTCAGAAGGCAAACACAGTTGTCTTTGTCTAAGAGGCTATGTGAGAGTTAACTTGTGTTTATTTGGTCAGGACAGAGTATCTGAGCTTCCTCTCTGGGAATGACACAAACAAACTTCAGTGAGCTGACAGACAGCTCTGAGCACAGGCACACACTTTAATGATGTTTTCAGACTCAATAATGCAAACTTGAAAATAATCCTTCAGAAAAAAAAAAAAAAGCAGTATCTCATTTCTCAGTCTGTGGCACGCGTGTGATGTTGGCGTCAATGTGCCACCAGTTCTGCCTTTGCTCTGCTAATCCCTTTCAAAGGTCAAAGGTCATCGGGGGTCACCGCCTGCATTTGCTGCGTTGAGAAACAAGGTAATGGGGAAAAAAAAAAAAAAACTGACAAACAACAGCTCTGATTACTCAACTCCTCCTTTACCCATCTGTCCTTCCCTCATCCTCCCTCTCTCATGCTCTCCCACACATTTTCAATTTCGCCATACCACAAAATCTCATCACCTTATCCACCTCTCCGCTGTTTCTCATTCATTTCTCTTTCTCTCTCTCCCCCTCTGTTGACAGGCATTAAGGAATAGCATTAACTGACACTCAATCCACAGGTTGGTCCAATAGAATTCCTCTTTTCCACTCACTGTTAAATCCTGGGCTTTAGACATATCACTTGCCAGCTGCCACTATCCATTCTTCTTTTTTCTTCATACCTCATCTCTCGCTCCCTGCTCATGTGTCCATTTATTTTGCTCTCCCCTACTGATTCTTCTATCAAGACGTGACTACAAATGGAAAATAAGTGTAAATGTTCATTGCAAAAGGCTGAAGTTGAAGAAAGTTAGACGGTATCAATTTTGTGGCATGGTTTACTAATGTCATTCCAATCTTGTATAACCTTTAGATCAAAATAAAGAGTAATTTATGTACAAGTACATGTATCTTTTCCATAAGTCCTGTTAGACGTTCAGAAACACAAACACACCATAAGCATCAATAATAGTCTATATATTTACATCTTTAGTGTGAGAAAAAAGACAAAAATGTAAAAAACGTCCTCACTTCCTGAGGCTATAGTTAGTTAGTTGGTTAGTTTGTAGTTTATTAGTTAAAGTGTGGGTTTGGCTACCTTCTCATGTTAAACGAGCATCGTATTTTACATCAAACTTTTTTTCATGATACACTTAAAAGGTTCTTCAGAGTGATGCCGTAGAAGAACCATTTTTAGTTTCACAATGAGCCCTTTAGTCTTTAAAGAACCATCTCTTTCTGACTTTTATTTTTCCACAAGAACCTTTTGTTAAACAGAATGGTTCATTAAATGTTCTTTATGGAACCATTCAGACAAAAAAAAAAGATTCCTCTATATCATCGTAAAACACTTTTATTTTTAGGAGTGTATGGCCCCTTAAAGTTCAAGTAAACCCAAGGACAGAAGCATTTGTTCCTTAATATGCTGTCTAGGGCTTTGTTGGGATCTTTCTCAATTCACTGTCTATCACTACCACCAGACAGCACAAACACATTTGAATGTTTTTGTTCAGCGGAAACAAAATTGTTTATGTGAGAGAGAGATCATTAGCCATCCTGTCAGTGTTTTGAGAGGACTACAGCACACTGAAGAGAGGACGACAGACACTTTATTAGCTACTCTTCTGTACAGATGGTGTAGAGCAGGCAAGTCAGGCCCTATGAGACCAAAACCTGGGGCTTGATTAAGCACCAGCCCCAGCGAGGGTGTGCATGAGTACAGGGCCACCTGGAGGAGCTTTCCCCTGGAGGACTGCACTCCTAACCCTGCTCTCCCTCCGCCTCTGTCAGGAGACGCCAAGGACACGAGCGCGAGAATGCTGAACAAAGCAGACAGTGTTGCGTCATATAAACAAATCATTTTAAAAACAGTTTGAGCGGGGCGGAGGGGTGAAACGAAATAAATAGCTTTCATCGCTATCGCTTAATAAAATGTTAATCTATTTGACCCTAAAACTTCCACTTACTGGAAGGCCTGCCGCCCGGCTCAAACAGAAGGAGGGAGTCGCTCATGATTAAACCTAGAGAATACGTTTGAGCAAACAGAGGAGCACTGAAAACATTCCAGAGCAAACGAGACTAGACGAGAGGTACAGTGCTTTTCAGAGGCAAGACACCTTGTCAAAACTGCCAAAATAGTGTCAGGAATGAGTTATGGCCAAAATCAGATCTCTTAGGCCCCATTTACACCTGGACCACAATCAAAAATGTGGTAAAAATACACCCAAGACACATCATGATTGAATCAGTAAGAATACAGTACATTTGTAGAAATGAATTCTGAGTGAATTTAATAAAGGTTTAAATACAAATGTGGTTTTGTTATGTGCACTCAACTACATAAGTAATATTTAATGTAATTATGCTGCAGATAATCATTTAAATTAAGTTTGGCAGACTGAGTCTTTTGCATGCTGTGTTTCCTGGCTTTACTTTGCTCAAGCAATATGAAAAAGACACTGCACTCTTGAGATTTGCTCACCAGATGAATCAACAACATCTGATTATATACCAAATTATTTCACTAGTTTAAACATACAACTTAGTTTCTGTCATTTCTTCACTTTATCCCCCAATTAATCGCTTACGTTTAATTTCTTTAGAGGGATTTGCATATGCAAAGAAAAACATTTATTATAAAATAAATGTGTTTGTTTTGAACACAACCTTTTAGGTAATTTGTGATCCTGGACCATAAAAGCAGTCTCAAGTCGCCGGAGTATATTCGTAGCAATAGCCAAAAATACTTTCTATTGGTTAAATTATTGATTTTTCTTTTATGCCAAAAATCACTAGGCTATTAAGTAAGGATAATGTTCAAGATATTTAGCAAATTTCCTATCGCAAATATACCAAAACTTCAAAAACATTTGGACAACACCCTCAGAATCCAGATATTCAACTAGTTGTACTGTATCTCAGACAAATTTTTAAAAACTGACACTTTTGAGTGGTTTTGTAGTCCAGGGTCACAAATGTAAATGTCACTTTGTATTCTATGCAAGTACACTATCTTTTAAAAGTTTTGGGGTGAGTACGATTCTTTTTTTGTGCTCATCAAGCCTGCATTTATTTAATGCAAAATACAGTAAATTCTATAAATTGTTATTATTACAAGACTTATTATTAAGTCTTAATAATTACTATTATTAAGCTCGTCAGTTGTTCACTGACGAGCTGCGCAAAACCATGCTCATTATCAGCGTGGATTTGCGCAGCTCATCAGTGAACAACGGTAGTGTGTAGTATATACGGCTCAATGTTAAATCACGCACATGATTGCATTTATCGCTGATTACAGGACCGTGTTTACTGACAAAACGCGCCTTACTGATCTGCCGATCGCGATCGGGACATCCCTACTTAATATCATAAAACCATGATAGAGTACAATTATTTTAGAGTACATTATTTATTTGAAAAAATATATACTCCGGCATTATAAAATTATTTACTGTCACTTTTAAGCAACGTGTCCTTACTGAATGAATGAATGAATGCTGACACCCAAACTTCTGAATATATGCAGACAGTGCTTTATGAATGTTAATGCTATGTGTTTACTTTTTTATAAATAATTAAAAACATATATACTGTTATTTTACTGTACTTTTGTTTGCGTAATATGTGCCGTGTTTATATTCTAAATATATTATAATGTAAAATATAATATAAATATATAAACATGTAAATATTTTCCAAATATATAATGTGTTTGTATTTATATATTAATAATAAATATACACACTACACATGAATATATAATGTAAAAAAAAAAACTTATTTTGGATGCAATTAATCATGATTAATCCTCTGACAGCACTATAAATAGAATAAATAAATATTTGTCAAGTATTTCAGTATCAAGTAAGTAAAAAACACAGCTGATCCATTGTATGGCACTGTATACAATCAAGTTGTGTGACTCGTGACGTAATTCCCTGATTCATACAGCATCTCATTGCAGGAATGCACAGATAAGCATCGTAAATAAACATCTGTCCTCCTTCTCGCTCTCTTCCCACTCTCTCCCTTTCAATCTGTCCATCTAACAGCCCATTCCTCCCACTGCTTCTTCAATAACTCTCTCTCTCGTTCGTCGAGTCGTCGGCGCAGTAGATTACGGATAAATCACCCATCTACCTCTGCAAAATCTTCAAATGAATACAGGTGCTGCCCACACCTGAAAGGAGGTTTTTCCTTTAATCTCCCATTCTCTCCCTTGCCTCATTTTTAGGAGAGAGAGCAATCTTGCTTATTGCATTATTTACAAACCAATTTAACGGTGTTCTGCTCTGTGAATAACCATTCGCATCCACCCCCGTAGGACAGATATTCCTAAGAAAGAAGGGGAGGAACTGAGAAAATAAAGCAGGAAGCAAGCAGACGAGGAGAAGTTGTGTTTTGAAATGAATCACTCGATTACAGCTTTGAGCATATGGCGCCCCGTCATCACCCGAGATGACGCTAATAAAATGAAGGCGAATGCAAGTGACTTGCTGGCATAGATGCTGAGCCAAATCGTCTCTGATAAGCACCTGTCCTGCCGTTAAGTCAGAATAAAGAGGTTCGTTAATGATGTATAACGAATTCACTGAATGTGCCGTGGAGACACGACGCTCTCGGCTCTGCCTCTGAAGTAGGTGAAGAAAAATCTTTTGAAAATAGTTTTGTGCTTGACAGCTATTTTGGTGGATTAATTGTTTCCCATACGAGTGTTTTCTCTCAGACAAATTGTTTGTTAATTAGAAAGAAGTGTGTGTATGTGTGTGCGCGCGAATGCCAGCGGGGAGTTAGAAAGACCCAGAGATTGTGTGTTTTCCTGTCAGTGGGGGTTTTGAGAAGATTAAAAGACAAAAGAGCAAATAAGTGCTGAGACCAGCAAAATGTCAGACTGTGTGTGAGAAAGCAGCATCCACAGTGTGCTTTCATTTTAGGGTTTTTTTGTCCATACAAAAATTCAGTGGAGTCCAGTTATTTTAGACCCTACTGACTTTCACTGAACAGACAAAATAGCTTTTATGTTCTTAAAAAAAAAAAAAATTCTGAAAGGCCCACTGTTGAAGAAATAGTACACACACAAACACACACACACACATTTTTAAAAATGCTTCTTCTGCTCATCAAGGCTGCATTTATTAGATTAAAAATCCAGAAAAATATTAATATTGTAAAATATCATTTAAATTTAAAATAACTGTTTTCTGTGTGAATATATTTTAAAATGTAATTTATTCCTGTGATACAAAGCATCATTACTCAAGTCTTCAGTGACACATGATCCTTTCAGAAATCATTCTAATATGATCTGATTTTTTATTATCAGTGTTGGAAACCGTTGAGCTGCTTAATCGTTTTTTATTTTCATTAAAATATTAAAAAGAGAAGCTTTTATTTAAAATGGATAATAATGTCCAGAACTACTGTTACAGTAGTTTACTGTTTCACTACTGTTCAAAAGTTTGGGATCAGTACAGTTTTATTCTTTCTTCTTTGAAAGAAATGAATACTTTTATTAACAAAGGATCTATTAAATGAACAAAAAAGTCACAGCATAGATTTACATTTTAGAAATGTTTTATATTTGGTAAAAAAAATGATGTTGTTTTTTTACATGTTATTCATCAAAGAATCCTGAGGAGAAAAAAAATAAAATTATTCCAAAAAAATATATTCACACAGAAAAGTTATTTTAAATTTAAGTAATATTTCACAATATTAATTTTTTTTCTGGATTTTTAATCTAATAAACGCAGCCTTGATGAGCAGAAGAAACATCTGTAAAAACCATTAAATATCTTTTTAACTTTTGAACGGTAGTGTATATATTGGTCAAGACCCTTTTGTGTCACTTTTTGATGCTCAGGGTACCCCTTTTTAGTCATTAGTAGTATAGCATTACTGTACAGGTACATTACAGTTTTACAGTTTATATTTAGTTTTGCTATTTTTGTTGTTGTTGTTGTGGGTGCATTAGCTGCATTTATTTGATCCAACAGACAGTAAAACCCCTAATAGTATTACAAATAACTTATATTTTAAAATATTTGTTTTAAAATTTAAATTACATCAGTCTTCTGTGTCACATGATCCTTCAAAAACAATTCTAACATGCTGATTTAGTGCTCAACGACAAGTTTTTCATGAATAAAGTAAAAAAAAAAAAAAATTAATATATATATATATATATATATTTTTTTTTTTTTTTTTACAGAACATAGTACATTACCATATTTGTTTTAACTGTTCCTTCTGTTAAATGTAACACTTCCTGGCTGAATACAAATCTTTCTTACTAAACTATTTAACAGTCCAACAGACCCGTTTAGGGTAATGGACTAATTCCACCTTGTCCTATATATGACCCCCCACCTGTACATGACATAATTTCATATTTTCCAGGAACTGGCTAAATATGTCCAAACAAGCCTATGATTCATACTAAACATTCAGGGCTTAGGTTATTGCCATCATTATCATGACATTGCTTCATGAACTTCCCTGAATTCATTACAACATTTGTCTTTTCACAAATCACACAGATGGTCTACAATATGAGCACAACAAGTGGCATATCTAATAATGTCAGTTAAAACATTATTCAAAACATGAACATCCATTTGAGAAAGGCATTTCAAGAAGATTACACAAAGTTTGGAGTTTAATCTCAGAAACCCTGTTCCTTCCCTGCCATCATTTTACCCTTAGGGTAAAGCTTCCCAGACACATATTAGCCCTAGTCCCAATCTATTAACTCTTTTGAACCATGAATCATTACTTCATAGAATCATAGAGCACAAGATTAGCCTGTCCAGGAAAAGACGCCATATCCACTTGCTAAATAGTCTGAGAACGAGGAACAAAAATCTTCCTGGAGAATGAATTAAAGTGGAATCAGTTGAAAGACCAGTGGATATAATAGTGTGTATTGAAGACTGGACAGCTCTGGAATCTTATTACATTCAAATATATGATTCCCTACTTCAAAATGACAAATGATGAAATTACTAATGATTTTCCCGATAACAGTGTTTTTTTATAAAAATGACAGAAGCAGTACTAGGAACAATATAAGCTCTAAATGACTTGGGGCTTTACTGTAATAACATTTTATCCAGAAAAAAACACAATATATTGTGCATTATTAATGATAGCACAATATTTTTAAAGAGATATTACCTTAATACCACACTATTGCTAACTGTAAAACATCCAATATGTGCATGTCAGGTATCTGTGACGGACAAAGTCTCATTTTGATTGATCTCTCTTTCTATCTCTTCTAAATAAAGACACACACATAATGCATTTGCCCAAAGCAGAATGAATGGCTTTGATAAGCCCCTATAGTACATGAGAGACCACTAAAGCAGCGTGACCGATCTGCAGTGCAGCACCACGAAGGCCCTTCTATCCTGATAGCAGGCCAGAGGAAACTGCCAGCCTCTGAGCCAAGATGGCCGCCAGTGCTGGTTTCTAGCCACTAGGAAGCGCCCAGAGGCCCGACTTCCTCTGGCGCCAGCCAATCTGAATCCACTTGTATTTGTTTTGCAGCGGTCTCACGGCCCCCGTTTGTGTATCGGTTTCCCATTTGCAGTCTTTCTAAACAAGCATGACCTGCGTTATAACTGCCCCCTTCAGAGAAGAAGGGAATTAACAAAAGTAATTCAAACCAGCGTTTTGCAGCAGCGTTTGGGAAGAATTTAGTGTATTAATGAAAGCATTTCGACTTAGGTGTACCCCAAGGAGTGAGAGCGGGAAAAAGTCAGAGACAGAAAAAATAGAGAGAGGTCTGGATTGAGTTGGATCTGAGGTTGATTTGAGTCGATAGCGGTCAAAGCACAAAGCGAAGGATTCACTTTTAGTCGGTTCTCTACAGGAGAGCATATAACTCTGAGCCCTACAGACTAAACACACAGCATGCATCCACCCAACATTCACAATTACAGCACAGCCATTCTCACAGTCACAATACTGTCACGAAAACTATTCAGGGCTACTTAAAACAAACACTGATGCGCCATTTACACAATCTACTACTAACATTGCCCATAATATTTTTTGATCCACTTTAAATGTTTACTACAGTATATTTTATTGTACCACAGTGTACCATATACTTCAGCGCTTTGAATAAGGATGTAAACATTTATTTTTACTTTTAAAAAAACTTTTAATTCATGTTAATAAACTTTTCTATAAAAATTATTTAATAAATTAATAAATAATCTAAAGTTAAACCAACCCAGTCTCACTGCAATTCATACATATTTTACAAGGTGGCTAATTAATACAAATTTGTACAATCTCACTCGTACAATTTCATTTGCTAAATCGTACGTATTTTACAAGTTGTTAGTTCGTATGAATTTGTACGAATTACCTACACCTAACCCGGCCCCTAAACCTACCCATCACTGGGGTTTAGACAAATCGTACAAAATCGAGTGAGGTCATACAAATTTGTACAAATTAGCACTATTTTGCCACTTGGTACGAATACTTATTGGTTGTGAGACAGTGTTGGTTAAACATGATGATGATGAAGATGATGATGCGTTCATTCTTTCAAAAAAATAATATATAACCACCCTTGCTTAAAATACCCAAATACATACTAACATGTATACAGCATTGCATAATATTAAACACAGCTTTTCCACAACATTTTCTATAAAAGGGACTTTTAGCCCTTGTGAATTTCACTATTCTATGCTATATAATTTCCAACAGAGAACCAAAGTGAAGCATTTCACAGTCTTTGTGGCTCACATGCTGCTACAGAGCATACAGATCTGAAATCCCAAAAGGCCGTCACGGGTTTTCATGAACAGGTTGAATCCTGCATACAATTTTCAATTAAAACAGACTGCAATGAACTCCAAATTGAGACTTGTTTCATCAACACCTTTTGATGTGTTTGTATGCGTGTGTTTAAACTGAATTAGAAAGCGTAAGATGAGGAGATGATCGTGGCCGTGTTCAGCATGTTGAAGGTGAGAGGAATCAGATGGTGTGAAGGAGAGAGATAGCGAGATCAAAGGGAGGTGCAGAAAATAAATAAAGGAGGTCTCATCGTCTTATATAGCCCTCTGCTTGCAGACAAAGTCTGTTGAGTCTCTTTTCATGAAAAGGGTGATAATTTTGGTCTGTGGAAAGTAAAAGTAGAGTAAAATAAGTTTGTAAAAAAAAAAATACTTTTTACACACAAATGAACAAATCAATGAATCATCCCAAAATCATTATAAAAACATTTAATTATATTATTCCATTAAACAGAATAAATTTGAACTAAATATATAACACTACCGCAGTATTTCTTGACAGTAGTGCGGTATAGTTAAATTTAATGTAAATTGGTTCCGGAAAATTGTCTGAATGCAAAAGTTTCTCAGGGGAATGCAAAAGTTTTGCGATTTGAACAATTTTTTATTATTTTCAATTGCCTCCAGCGTGACCATGCTCTGAATTTGGTGCGTAGTCTGTCCAACGGACGGGTGAGACGTCATTGGCGTGTGACCTTGAGCTCAAAAGCACATGTGGAGACACCAACGTCAGCATTCCTGCATTTGTAGTCCTGCACTGGTGCCGAGGTGGAGCTGTGGCTGCACTTGAGGGGATCGCGAGGCACACGCGATCTGTATGGTTTGCCTCAGAGCAGAGCATGCGGTAGCGGCTAAGCTATGCTCCGTAAAGGCTTTATTCTCGAGGGAACATCAGAGGCCAGCCTCGAAAGGCTGGTTCCCTTAGTAGACTATTAACAGCATGGAATCTACTGCCAAATGTGTCTCAATGGGACCTGCAGGCTGTAGAGAGAGGTTATCAAATGCCATTTGAGTTACTTCAGTGTCATGACGCCCACTCTGGTGGGCCCCAATCAGACTCTGGTCATGGAACGTGAAGTAGACAGTCTCTTGATGAAGGAGGCCATCGAGGTCGTCCCTCCTCACGTAAAGGGGTCCGGGTTTTACAACTGGTACTTCATAGTTCCAAAGAAGGATGGAGGGCTGAGGCCCATTTTAGCTGAAGTTCAGGATGCTCACACCGAATCAGGTCGTGTCACAGTCAGGTCCGAGGACTGTTTTGTCACCACAGATCTAAGAGATGGGTACTTCCACGCGTCCCTCCATCCTTCTCAAAGGAAGTTCCTGAGGTTGGCTTTCGGGGGCGTAGCTTACCAATATTGGGTTCTTCCCTTCAGTCTAGCACTCTCACCCTGCAGGAGATGCAGCCCTAGCTCTGTTCCGGCTTTAAGGCATTCGCATCCTAAACTACATCAATGACTGGCTGATTGTACAGTAGCTCAGTCACAGAGCGAGGTGGTCAGGCTGGGCTTCTATGTCAGGGCCCGGTGTTGGAAACTCTGTAACGCTGATCACTGATGCATCCTTCACTGGTTGGGGAACGGTCATGCGTGGCCGCTCAGACCACAGTCTGTGGAGTGGTCGCCATCTCCCATGGCACAGCAACTGCCTGGAGATGCTGGCTGTGTTTCTGCCATGGAAACATTTTATCCCAGACCTGAGAGATCATCACATGTTGGTGCGCACCGATAACACAGTGGTGGTCTCTTATATATACCACCAGGGAGGTCTGCGTTCACACCCCCTTCACACCGTACCGTTCTGGAGTACTTGCAGGCTAGATTCTCTGCAGGAGTATCCCACTCCACATTGGACATTCACCCATACGCTACCTCAACAATGCTCAGAAGATGAGGCCACCAGTGAGATCTCTTGATCTCAGGACCTAGCGGTGGTGCAAGATGCAGGCCCTTTCAGTGGCCCTTTCTTACTAATATCCCCTGGCGATACGCTTTCTCAGCAGACCAGGTGAAGCTTACATCCACAGAGCTTCTGTGGAGGAGGTCGGACCAACTGTTTGTTTGTTTGTTTCGGTCCTCCTGAGAGGACCCTTAGCAGGCTGCTGGCTGGTCTACGCCTTTGACCTCTGTTAGGTCGTATGGCCTGGACCTTCAAGCCACTCTGTAGTCCTCATGCCTTAGCTGTTCTGCATCCACACTAGGCAGGGACTTTTGAGTCTGGAGGCATGGGTACTCATTGATTTTGAGTTTTGATGCAGTTTGAGTTCCTGAAAAGGAACGTCTCCAGGTTACATATGTAACCCCCGATTCCTTGAAGGAATAAGACATGTATGTGTGTGCTAGCTCCTTTGAAATGCAGAGGGCTGAAGCACATTTAAACTCCAATCACAGAGTGCCAGAACAGGTCTATTTTACCCAGTATGACTGCCAGATCAATTGCCTCATTAATACACATGCATACACGCACGCACAGAGGTCTGTCCAGGTAAGTAAAAAAAAAAAAAAAAAAAAAGATCAAGGCTAAAAAAATTAATTATGCTTAGTAGTTTCACTACTTAATCTATAGGCAACATCAAAGCAAATGTTCTTTTAATGAAAGGCCTTACATAAGGAAAATTATATTAAAAGTACTTTTGTTTCATATACTTGAAGTAAAATGGAAGAATTTATTAAAATTGTACTGTAATGCATTAAAATAATGTATTAAAATTGTATTCCCGTGCATGTGTGTTTAATTCTTTATATATTTTTTTTCAATGTCTTTTTATTACAGATGTCCTGAATAAACTTTTTTTTTTTACCCATTTTTCATTGAAACTCCCTAAAACACAATTGGAACAATATTTTTTTTTTCTTAACTCCAGCCTCCTCTTGTGCCTTCTAGAGGAAGGTTCTGTTTATTTGTATTTGGCCATTCAGCGTGAAAGTCCAGGATGCTCAAGTCTTGTGTGGGATCCACTTGATTGATGCACATATTTGGTGACTAAACACACATCAGTTTTCAGAGGTGAGCACAGAGACATGTGTCAGCTTTGAAAAATAAGAGCCTGTTTCTAAGTTATAAACTATTTGTTTGAACAATCCCGTTAAACCGGCAGAATTCAGAAGGACTGTGGAATTGTACAAAGTCACGAACATCACCGTCACAACAGGAGTTAGGAATGATATTACTTCCAAAATATATAAACTTTTTTTTTCCAGCTCCAAATGGCAGCAGAGAATTCCAAAGTGAAAAGTCAAGGTTTACATGCAGTCTCACTTCACTTTACCAACCTCAGATGAACCTAAGCAGCTTTTTTTGGATACAGTACATGTGTGGTCCTGGTATTTTTCTCTACTCATAAAACAGGTTTATATCCTGCCAAAAATATTGGTCAACGCAATTAAACACAATAAAGATAATTGCACAATTGTGTTTCAAAGGATATAAAAGAAAAACGTGCAAATGTGCTTTCAGTGGAAGTTTATGCTCAAGAGAAACAAAAAAATAAATGAAAGAGAAACAGAAGAAAACACACATGCAGTTGAAAAGCTCTTTTATTTAACATTAAATGAATGCATTAACAATGTATTGCCTTCCAGTAAAAACAGTACCTATGTTTTATTTACATGTATTTAAAGTAATATACATTCATATAAGTTCTAAATACTGAATAATACAAAGTGCAATGAAACTTTAAACATCCAGTTAAATGCTCCAGTCTGCTTTTCCTCTCTTGTACTGTTCATCAGAACTTAAACTGTTTGTACCAGAAGCCCTGCAATATGAAACAGATGGCACTATTAGAGCATTATCATATTTCTAAATGAAAATGAAGAGCGGGGTTATTGGAGGGGCTCTGTCTGCCTTTGGCTGAGTTAGAGCTGTTGATTGCAGTGATAACAGGACAGAGAATAGAGAGGAGCCTGCAAAGTAAACCACAAGCCTGTGCCAGCGCACTGTTGCTTCCCTGAGAAACCCCATTTCTCAATTTTGGGCAAATGGTATTGTATATATTTTTTTTTATTTAGCATTTTACTGGTGTCCAAAAAACCTACGTATGAAGCGGTACATCAAACACTTCATTCTGAATCTGCCAAAATTACAGTACAATGTCCTTTTTGTGTTTCCATTCATATTTTAAGCAGTTAACTTTTCTTTATATAATAATCAAACTAGTTATAGATGAATTTTCAGCAGCTGTTATTACCCCAGTCTTAAGTGTCACGTGATCATCATAAATCATTCTGATATGTTGATTTGATGTGGAAATGGTTATATTTTAAGTAGTGCTGTCAAAAGATTAATTGCGATTAATCGCATCCAAAATAAAAGTTTTTCTTTACAATATATATGCGTTTATGCTGTGTTTGTTTATTATGTTTA
>JAUMHQ010000315.1:1977721-1989165 GCA_032361165.1 Enteromius paludinosus | reverse complement strand
ATATACATGCATGTGTTTGTATTTATATATACTTAATAAATATACACAGCACATACAAACATATTATGCAAAGAAAATCTTTATTTGGGATGCGATTAATCAAGATTAATCTTTTGACAGCACTAATTTTAAGGGGTTTTTAATGAATAGAAACTTCAAAAGAAAATAGTTTTTCATTTATTTGATTTTTTTGATTTTATGTCTATATTTTTGTATCATTTTACTGCACTTTTCCCACAAATTAAACATAAAAATTAAAAAGCCAAATTACAGATTTTTCTCAAAGCTCAAATTTTAAAGATGCCACATGCTCTAAAATCACTCAAAATAATCTGAAAATGAACTAAGTGCAGTTTGACTACAGAGTTGCCAGCTGAGAGCCATGTGTTATGCAGTTGTAGCACTGCATTCAGATCACAATTATCTAGTACTTAGTTTGGGCAAGCAACACAACTGACAGCAAACAACAGCTGGCTCGGCTAAAAGACAAAAGTAAACAAACAACATTTGTCTTCGTTTGCAACTTTTACAGCTTCTCATATGCTGGTTTCTTATACAAGAGTTTTGCTGCTGGTGATCATGCTGAGGCAGAATTGCGTCATGAGGCGACATTCTCTTCATAATGAACAGATTTGGATTAATGTCAGCCTTTGAGCGATGGCACATCTAAATGTCAGAACCAAATTACCTGTTGCTAACAGATGTGTACTGTCCAAGTAAGTACAGATGACACAGACAATGTATTTTAAGATCTAAAGCAAATCAGTTTTGCTATGCAGTTGCATCCCAAGATTCATTGTTAACTAAGACAAATGCTATTAGACTTTTGCATTTTATCATCCATCATATGAAAATTGTCTAAATGCCTATTAAAGTTAGAGAACAGTTCTCCTATATAAGCTTAAAATAACTCCAATTACTGTATGAGCAATAGGGATAGTGATGCTGGCCTTTGCAAACACCACTAATGATATTTCTGCTTGAAGGAGGAGGAAGTGAAGGATGTCGTTTACGGTGAGACCTGCAGGTCGGACCTTTCGGTGTGTGCAGGTTGTTAGCAATACGGCTGTTTGTAGTAGCCGGTGTATTTATTTAATTATTTATTTGCCCAGTTCTACATCTCAGCAGACTCCAAACACCTGAAAAAGTGTTTGTGAAGGCCAGTGGCAGAGCTGGAGTCCAGTAATGAACAATTACCCACAACCTCTCCACACCCTCACTGCTCCTTTAGCCACCAGCACAACATCACACATCACTTCCCCTACAGCTGAGAAACACTATCTGCTGCAGTCAGCTACCCATCCATCCGTCTTTTATTTATTCATCTGTCTATAAGTCTGCCCATCTATCCCTGTCTATCAATCCATCCATCCATCCGTCTGTCCGCCCATTTATCCATCTTGTCATGCGTGCATCCATCCGTCTATCTATCTACCTATAGTATCTGTCTGTCTGTCTGTCGGTCTATTAATCCATCTATTTATCTGTTCGTCCATCCATCCTTCCATCGATCAATTCTTTAAACAAGGGAAACACTGTATCAAACATCAATGGAACAAAATTAAGCTATATTATTTGTCAGGGTTTATCCAGGGTGCTCACCGTGCAATTTAGTTTTTTTTATCTTTTATGATTGTTACTTGTCAGATTGTGGTATATGGCCCCAGCAAGATCCTGGGTAAAAGCCAAGGTAGACACCAACCATCTTTTTTATGTCAGACAGTACGATATGCATCTTCACACAGACTTTGGTCATGATTGACTTACTCTGCGTTTGATCATCAATCGTGCCACAGTCTGACTCGCTGACATGCAAAATTGAAGTGATTTAGCAAAAACTCAACCAAGAATTAATGCAAAGAATACTGAAGTCTGTCGTGGCTGATGAAAGAGGTAATGCATGCTTGTTCGTTAACATGAACTACAAACAAAATGAGATTTTAACAGCATATTAGTTGCACAACACAAGCAATTTTTAACTGAACGCCACACATGTAGACACTATCAGTTGATGTTTTCCTATTGGCTCTTTCTTAGATGGCCAACCAATACGAATTAACACTGCAGATGCACAATACCTGAATTTGCTTCACAGTGCAAAACTGTGGCAACTTTAGAATTAATAAAAAGGCACATTTCTCCTATAAATAAATCCTGGCTGCTACAGTAATCAAACCTCGCATCAGTAATGAAACTCAGAAACTCGGAAAACAGATTTCACCATCAAGCCGACACGACCAGTAAATAATGGGCACTAATCTCCCCCGGCTGCCCTCTGCCCTCCCACACTCCCATTCTCTTTTTCATCAAGTCCCCCACTCATTCTTGCGCTCTGTCTGTTTTTACGAGGTGTAACCATTCTCAGTTTTACAGTAATGGTGGGGCTCATTATCCCTCCATTTCATAATCCCTGCATGTGTGACTCTCTCGTTCTCTCGCCGAGGTGCTTTTTAAAGGCATGCCACCCTTACCGAGGGCTCTGGAAATAAGATGTTTTGGTCATTAACTTTTATCCCTTGACTTGGTGAGCCATTTACACGAGAATTCCAGAATTTCACAAGCGTGAAAAAATGTCTAAGATGCAGAAATGGTAACAAGTGAAATGAACAAACGACTGAAGAAGTGAACAGTGATATTATTAGAGGAGATTTTGAGTCAAATTATCTGATGCCAAAGTGTGTGTCTGTGCGACATTCAGAGGAATTGTTCAACGGCCTTGTCTTCTTTTCTAATTAAGTAACTCCTTTGAGACAAGCCAGAGCTATGTCATGTGCAAGAAAACATCTTAGAAAGGAATATGCACTGCATTATGCTGTGGAATGTGACTATTTTAGGTCATGTAGACTTTGTTCTTATGGGTTAGTGGGGATTATTTTCACAATTGATGGTTGAGTAACGGTGGCCATTACAATCGCTAAACTGAGAGCCACAGCAGGGTACTTACCAGTTGCATATTATGCCTGGTGCATTGTGGGTAGCTTGGCCATCCTTTGGGATCTGGGCGAGAAATCATTGCTTCAAGGCATTATGTGCGGATATAAACCCTGTAATTTAGAGACTCTAATTGTATGTGTGAGTGTGTAGTTGTGTTTCTGCTACAGTGTACAGGCTTAGGTGCATATACAACAATATGGAACAATTTTAAACTTCAACAGTGTTTGATAGACCAATCTTGATAAACACTTCATAAACACATTTATACAATTCTACACAATGCTTGCAAATGAAAACTGTTTGCATTTCTAATTTGCTATATTTTTACAAGCGAAACGTGTATGTAGTGATATACATTTACAGTCAGGCTACATCGAGTGAGCTTCATCTTCATACTGACAGTATTTTGGACCACTGCCGGGATAATTACGGAACACATTTGTGCTGAAATTGATTCATCGATGGTCGATAAGCTTAATTGATTAAATTATTAACATTCCCAGTCCTTTCAAATGCAAGTGCTGTAAACCATTAGTGGAGGTCAATTACAATTTTGATTATTTCACAATCCGTTTTATAGATTGGGAGGAATACGTCAACCAAATAAATTGCAAAGGCAGGGCAATTATTATACATGAGGGATATTAGATTGTGATCGGTTGCACAATGAATGAAACCCCTTTGGCATGCTGCCCGTCAGTGGCTACAGAAATGCTTTTTTTTTATACTTACCAAAATATATTTAATCTTGACTTAAAGAGGCTGGCAAATGTTACAATGTATTTACTTCTAAATGGGTGAAAAAAAAAAAAATAATCTTTTAATAAAACATGCAAGCTCATGTGATAAACTTAGGTCATATGATAAGGTATCACACTACAATTTAAAATGCTTTTTATCAAATACTGCCTGAAAACTGTATATACAGTCTATGCGTTAGTAAGCTTTGTGCATGGATTTGAGCATTTTGTTTTATTTATTTTATCTTATTTTTGATTAATTTGACAGTTTAGCCACTGTTAATCCAACAATTAGCAATATCAGGGAGAGTAAGTGTTGGTCTCCTCAGACCAGAGAATCTTATTTCTCAGAATCTTGGAGTCCTTTTTTTTAGCAAACTCCATGCGTCTTGCACTAAGGTGAGGCTTCCATCGGGCCACTCTGCCATAAAGCCCCGACTGGTGGAGGGCTGCAGTGATGGTCGACTTTCTACAACTTTCTCCCATCTCCCAACTGCATCTCTGGAGCTCAGCCACAGTGATCTTTGGGTTCTTCTTTACCTCTCTCACCAAAGCTCTTCTCCCCCGATAGCGGTCAGCTCTAGGAAGGGTTCTGGTCATCCCAAACGTCTTTCATTTAAGGATTATGGAAGCCACTGTGCTCTTAGGAACCTTAAGTGCAGCAGAAATGTTTTTGTAACCTTGGCCAGATCTGTGCCTAGCCACAATTCAGTCTCTGAGCTCTTCAAGCAGTTCCTTCGACCTCATGATTCTCATTTGCTCTGACATGCATTGTGAGCTGTAAGGTCTTATATAGACAGGTGTGTGGCTTTCCTGATCAAGTCCAATCAGTATAATCAAACACAGCGGGACTCAAATAAGGGTGTAAAACCACCTCAAGGATGATCAGAAGAAATGGACAGCACCTGAGATAAATATATGAGTGTCACAGCATATACTTAGGACCACGTGATATTTCAGTTTTTCTTTTTTAATAAATCATGTCAACAATTCTGTGTTTTTCTGTCAATATGGGATTCTGTGTGTACATTAATGAATTTTAATTATTTTAGCAAATGGCTGCAATATAACAAAGAGTGAAAAATTTACCCACTATATACACACACACACACACTCTCTCAGAAATAAAGGTACAAAAGCTGGTGGTACCAGCCCAGTGACAGCTTTTGTACCTTTATTTCTGAGAGTATATACAGTATACATATACTGTATTATTATTATTATTATTATTTTTTCTATGTCTAAACCTTGTATAACTTCCTTCTTTTGTGGAAGAAAAAAAGTCAATGTTACAGGCAGAATCTTTGTTACAGGCAGAAAAATTGTAATACAAACATGATATAAATAAAAATTAGAATGAAAACTTATATCAAAAGACACAAATTAATTAAATTCATTAAGTGTTGTCTATCTGCTTGAAGTTATAATCCCTGACTCCTAAACATAGCTGTCACATTGTCCTGATTAATGAATATTATCCCTCCTCTGACCAGTGCTATTGTTCCAGCAAGTGAGTCTCTTAAAACCCAGAGCTGTTCTGAGGGTAGTAAAACACGTTCCAAATGTCTCAGCTGTGAAACGTCTACACCCACTGTGCAAATGAGAAATGACTGCGGTGGCACTCCCTTGAATTAAAATAAAAATGCAATGGGTCACTCCTCATCCTTTCCTAATGAGTCTCTGAAGAAATCCGTTTCCCTGGGCAGCTTCCATGAAAAAGAGAAAACAATGATGATCACTTAGCCAAGCCTTTTGCTATACGCACATCGCACACAGACACGTACATCAGATATAAATCAGCCTGCATTAAAAGACGTGTTTGCCACCACACACATGCCCGCACATGAATTTCAGGACATATCATCGTTCCCTAGAACCCATCAAAGCAATTCTTTCCAGCCTCAGGACAAAGCCCTGGTGGTTCTGTCTTGATCCCTTTGAACTCAATTTAAAAGTAAATATGCTGTTCTCCTGCGGTGTGTCAAAGCACCAGACGCTCCGTAACGGTATCCTCACATACTTACCAGTACACCTCAGCAGTTTCCACATACAGTACAGCTAGTGTGTGTGTAATCAGGAGAAAGAAAGAAAAAAGAAAGCGAGGGAGTGAGCCTCAGGACAATTTTCTGTTTCTTTTTGCAAGCTCTAAGTTAAGAGTGCTGACTCTTTGCTCAGGGCAGTTCAACCTCCAGCTCTGATGACCTTCTTTCTTATCACGCACCTGGCTCTATACTATGAATTATGCGTTACAATAACTATACAAGGGTAGAAAGGGAACAAAATAATAATAATTTGTCTGTGCTGCTAATTTAAAATCAAACAACAAAAACAGAAAGTCACTCACTGCTCTTGATTGAATAAATTTACCCCCTTCTTAAGAATCAATGTCTTACTTGAATGCTAATGTACTATGTACTGCTGACTAGGGATGTAACGGTATTGTAAATAACGTCGTACCGCAATATAAAATTTTTCCGATAATACTGTCGTCGAATGACTCAGTCATTCATACCGAGGTATTACCGTACCGTGAAATTTTGATACCGTTACATCCCTACTGCTGACACAGGGGAAAAGCTAAACTAAAAAGGCATATGGATGATTGGGCAGGGCCTGTTCTAATGTGACATCATATTGGAGTTCATTCTTTAATGCCTAATTTTTATGAAATAACAAATGGAGGGGATTGATTTTTCCCACAACAGAATGGTTGTGCAAGTGATTTTAGCATAATATTTGCAAAATATTCTCTTGTTTTTTGTTATTTCCACTGCTGTTAAATAAGAAAAAAAGACAAATATGCAGATTCTAAAAATAGCAATTTACAGATTGACATGAGAGAGAATAAATCATGACACAAATACCATTTTTGGGTCAGTTAGTCCTTTAACCACATTGTTTAGTTTAAGATCTTTTAAAACAGAGACATACGCACACTTCAGTGTAGATCTGTCTAAAGAGGCTTATATTGGATTTATATCAAATTTTCACCAGCATGTGTTAACCCAAAAATCTTAAACAGCACCCATGGTTTCTCCATAATGACTTCAGCATGTTATTGTAACCTTCCCACTGATCCCATACCAGTGGCGTCTTAAACACAGTGTAGCTCTTACATCAGGAGGTTTTGTGTTCTTGTGTTTCTGTGGTTGCTGTACCTCGGACTACCCAGAAACTACCACTAAATTATTTTCCTGCTGATATTTTGTCTACTACAAGCAGCCAAAGTGTAGATCATTAAACATCATGTTCTGGCCTCAGCAACGTTCACTCGCCTTCTTTTGGTGACGAGGTGACTTGTTCATGGAGTAAACCTTATTCGTCCCGTGTCTTTGTGCCATCAATGTCGATTTATTCGACTATCGTTGCAAAAGCACGGGGCTATATGATGATGCCCCAGATCAAAGAGACGCTTGCAGGCTATCTATCTTCCTATCTATCAACCGCTCTTTCCTCCATGATGCCCCCATCTTGGCTTCCGGCCTATTTGGCGACACCGTCGACACTAGGTTTTGGGAGGCGAAGCGCTAAGAGGAAGCATTTATGAGGTATCTTCCCCGCCGTGCTCAAAAGTCAAGGCCGTCGGCCACCCAGTCCCGACCAGGTCCTGTTCCTTTGAGGCGTGAAGTGCAGAAAGGCAATGTGGCAAGTCGAGCACCCCCTCATAGGGACTGCCTCAAAAGGGACCGGACCTGAGGAGCATCATCTCCTCCAAAAAGAAGTCCTGAAGCTGGTACACCCAGGACCGTGTGGGTGTCTCCCCCCGTGGAGGGGTGCGTAAAATTCCAACAGAGAATAAGAACTCCTGGCACTTGTTGTCCAATCTCCGCCACCACTGGTGTTTCGGGGGGAAGCCGTCTCCAGCAAAATGTTAAGTGTTCGAATGCCTCTTGCCATGTTTCAGGACACCGAACATCTATCATCTATCAGACGGGGGGTTGCGTCCAATTCTAGATCGTCTTGGGTTGAACCGCTACATCAGAAAATACAGGCTCACGATGTTGACAGTCAAGATGATTGTTTTCCAAATCCAACCATAGGAAATGATGGCTTTATTTCAGGCCCTGAAATACTTCCTCCAGCAGTTAAGAGGTTACCATGTCCTAGTGCGGGTGGACAACACTAAGATAGTCTCTTACATAAATCGCCAGGGTGGACTGCGTTTGCGCCGCTTGAACAAGTTAGCGCAGCAGATTCTACTTTGGGCACAGGACAAGTTCCTGTCCCTCAGGGCGATTTACATTCTGGGGCATATGAATGTGGGATCAGACTTGCTGTCCAGACAAACATATGGGGAATGGAAACTCCGCCACGAGATGAAGAGATTTTATGTAGCAGAGGTGGACTGGGTCCCCTGGGTCTGGACGCTATGGCCCACACGTGGCCCAGATTGCGTCTTTACGCATTTCAACTGATAGCTCTGCTCCCGCGAGTCCTAGCGAAGGTCCGTCAACAGGGGTTTCACCTCTTATTGATAGTGCCCCCGTTGTCCGACCAGAGTGTGGTTCTCAGTTCTAATATATCTCCTCTCTGGTTACTATAACCCTCTTCCCTGAAAAAGGGGAATGAGATGCTGCGCTCCAATGTCGCACTGTAGGCATGACTGGCAATTGACCGGAGGATGTTTCCGGTTCATGCCTATTTATAACCTCCAGGTGCACATAATCAAGTGACGTCACCTGACCGAGGTAATACAAGTCAAACTTTGGCGTTTTTAACACACATGCTTCAACAACCAGTTGAACAAAGAGTGTTCTCAGTAGCGTTTTCACGCAGCATCACGTTTTTCCAGGGAACCGGGTTACAGACAAGTAACCCGAGACTTTCCCATTGAAACTAAGAATTGATTCAAGCTCTTTCCTTTAAAGGTGTTTATTCTGCACACAAACACAGATTCACAGACAAAGATGGTTTGATTCAGTCCAGTTTCCAATCTGCAATTAGAGAATCAGAATCAGAATCAGAATTAGCTTTATTGCCAGGTATGTTCACACATACGAGGAATTTGTTTTTGTGTGTTGTTTTATTGTTGTTTTGTGTGATTTTACCATATATATATATATAAAAAAAAAAAATCTCAATGTTTCTTTTTCTGTTCCCCTAAAGCATTCTGGAAGGTTAGGGTTTAGATGAAGCTTAATTAGTCTCTGGTTCAGCTATTATGCTCTCGGCTGTCTCGTCAGGCCACACAGTGATGTTGAGCTGGCATGGGGTCAATAAGAATCAGATTGTTTTCGACCAGTTGAGTCAGTGGGAAGCTGGAGTGATGGTACTGATGGGTTTCTAATGTCCTTTTTGGACATTTGGCATAATACCTAGGCCAGCTCTGTGATTTGCGTAAACACCGCATAATCTTTCACAAAGAGAGAAGACTTAAAGCGATGGTTTATCCAAAACAAACTTACATTTAATTTATTAAAATCCTGAACATGTGTACGCTTGTGTTCTTTTTCTGTCCAAGCCAGTGTGAACCACTACTCTCACGTATTCTCACAAACGGCAAGGTCAGGATTTCGCTAAATAATACATTTCAGTCTGTTTTTCATTAGATGCCTTCAGAACACACAATATAAAGCACCAGTCATGGAGGAGTTTGATAATGATTACTGTTGCATTCTTTTTTAAAGTAAGGTTGGTCTCTATACACTATCATTATATGTTTGAACACAAGCAAGAAATACATTATTTGTAATCTAATTTTGTGACCCAGAAAAAAGGAACAACACCAGGATGAGTAAATACTCAAATGACTGAATATGTATGTTTAGGTGAACTCTCTCTTTATGTCCTCCAAAAATAAAAAAATGTTTTAATGAATTATCTTAAACTACAATTTCATCCCAATCCAAGCAAGTGATGTATTCTTCTACACATTTAATAACCTTTCCACGTTGGTTAACTGTAAAGTTCATAATGCAGTTAAAGATATAACAGGAAGTAAAGAAACAAAAAGTCGTGTTCAAACCTCTCCGCTAAAAGAAATTCTGTACATTAACATATATTTCTTTTAAACATCAACATTTTTAAACAGCACCAATTTGTGCCAAAAATGTAATATTTTAACAAGAACAACATGAAAGGCTGCAGAAAGGGCTGTGGATAGATTCGTAGTTCATGTGAATCATGCAAATGGGACTAGTCAGAATCAGGGGCTGTGCAGCCTTTTCTCATTTCACAATGTATACATGAATGCAACATGCTTTATAAGACCATTTTGGACCATTAGACATGGATTTGTTCTTGTGTAGTCATGGGGGCTGATCTCTTAGCAGGTTAATTGCATTTTTAAATCTGCAGCCTTGGGGTGACTGTATGGAACGGTTTGTGAAACACAATATACTTCAACCTGACATCAACGACAAGATGGAAAGTCTGGCAGATAAAAGCACTGTCAATACAGTGTGCATCAGACACTTCCTGTGAAGTAATGAGTTCATGTTTTATAAGGTCCGGCATTTTTTGAGATCAGTCAGAGAGATTTAGAAAGAAAGAGCGTGTCAGAAGAGGGAATCAGATCTTGTGAAGGAAAAGCAAAAACCAAAGAAAGCCTGGTACAGAGGTGCTCAATACAGCTTTGTTTTTGAGTCTCTTTTGCTCATCAAGGCTGAATGTATAATCAAAATATCTATTAATATCAATTTAAAATAATGTTTTATATTCTACCACATTATAAAATGCAATTTATTTATGTGATGCAAAGTCTAAATAATTATAATATGCTGATTTTTTTGCTCAATAAACATTTGGTATTTTATTCTTTATAAGTATTTAATGAGGCAAGCAAACATCAGTGCCATCACTGTATCTTAATTATCAGCAAAGATGCTTACAAATTTTGTTTGGCCAGTATTACGTTTTAATTTCAGCAGAAATAAAACTTAAGCAGAAAATACCAGTCTTTTAGCTTAAGTGGCGACCTACTGTAAAGGTGACAGAGCTACTATTACTTACTACTTGCTATACTTTACTACCATTATCTGAATCACATGCTCTAAACTGTCCTTCAGTTCAGTAAACTAAATTACATGGAAATTAAATTAAACCAAATGTAGTTTCCAGGAGCAGCATTGAGGTAGGTAAAGTAGGTACAGGATCGATAATTGCAAACACAGACATACACACTACATACAAACATCCATGCACAAAAATGCACTAATTAGCTTGCCATGTCCATCTATGCTATAGAAAAGTAACAGAACTTTTTTTTCACAGCACAAGGCAAAAATCACATCACATTTTCCTCAGAACCTAAATGTACAGCACAAAGCATTTGCATTCGCCTCTACATCAGTTCATGAAGGCAAAAATGACTGGTTAAGCTGTTGATTTTGCACGGATTTGAAATCATTACTGAAACTGTGCCATTAGAGAGCTGGCATTTCATTCGACTGGTACACCAAATCTCACTAAATATGGTAATAATTTAGCTAGCAGTTGGAAGCGGTTTATTGATTTAGGTGTTGATGTAGATGTGTTTCTGCCGTCCATTTGTGTACTTATGAATATTCCTATTTGTTTAATTAGTGTAACTGGGCAGCAGGGGAGAGAGTCAGGGCCAAAATCGAGAGAGGCTAAAGCCTGTGTTTTATTGGACTTAATTTACTTTTATTTTATTTTATTTTTTTGCCAGTAGTATATTTAAAAGCAGACAGGGGGAGAGAGTGCAAACAAATTTCATTGCCAAAAGCTCTACAACCACATACACAGCAAACCCTATTTTTTACTGATTTGGCTTCTCATGAATGTGCTGACATTAAATGTAATCTATAT
>JAUMHQ010000315.1:1959850-1977504 GCA_032361165.1 Enteromius paludinosus | reverse complement strand
AGTACTACACTTGCAAAAACCTTTCAATTGGGTCTGCTTTCTGCTGAAAAGCATAAGATGAATCTCAATATACTGCTGATTTTTACATTACAGCAGAAATTGTTATCAACTAAATATATGAATATTCATAGTGCACATCTGTAGTAGACTGTGCCAGCGGAGGTCACACACACAAAACTGAAATAATTTCCCACCGAGCTCAGCCAAACTGACTTTCACCATGAATAGCTCAAAGGTCAACAGCAGATATCATCCATCTTTTACAAGCAGGCTGGACTTTCAGGCTCCCGTGTGTGTGTTTGGGTGAACATAAACACATTTCTAATTCCAACTGATCATAATCAACAAAACAAGACAGTGTCAGTTTAGAATATTTCTTAACCATATCAGCTGACATGATTTAGTCATCAGTATAATTACATCACCGGTTAATCAAAGCCCATACAGTATTTATCATTAATTTCAGGTTAGTGGGTAACAATAGCAACATTGTGGCTGTCTGATAAATTAATATTAAGAACAACACGTGATTTAAAATTGTATTTTAGCTTTACATTTCATCAAAGAAAAGAAAAGTCAAGCCAATCCCAAAAGGGCCAAGCTGAAAAGAAAATATAGCCTTCAGTGAAAAGCCTTCAGTCCTTTAGAGAAATATTCTTCAGTGAAAAATAGTCATTAAACAATACTGAAGTGAATTATATTTCATTATTCAGTCAATGTGGCGACTAAAATGGTCAAACTGAACAAATATTGAAAAATGATTCGGATGTGCACTTGTGCTCTACTTTGGCTGAGAAACTCTTGGCACCCTGAACAAACTTCGCACATTTCCTCTCACACAATGTGTGTGATTGAACGATGGCGCTGTTTTAACGTTCAAAGAACAACAAACAAGAGGAAATGTTTTACTACACCTCTGCATCACCATACTGACATGAAAAACACTGCTGCCCATCCGTTCAGTGTGTGTGTGTGTGTGTGCAAAAGTCAACTGTCCTGAAGAGATCTTCTACAGAACCATTAAAAATGCTCTTTTCCAAAACAATCATCACAAATAACAGTGTTTTGAATAAAGAATTAAACTTTATAGATGCCTTTTAACACATTTGAAACATGCCTTAAACTAAAACTGAGCTTATGACCTTAAAGAAATTAAAATCCGTAAATAAATGAACAGTGCCGTGCATTGACCTTGACTAGATGAGCCAAAAAACGTCATTTGTCTCAAAGCAGCCAAAGGGAAAAAGTGCAGGAGAAAGTGTGTGTGTTCGCCCAAAGACGCAAGTCACACGTAACTCACTCATCTTGAGGTGTTACCTCAGAAACACAAGGCTTGAATTTTCCATCCATCACTTTCCTAAGACACAGTCTAATCCATATCCTTAATGTATGTCATTTCACCTCTCACTTTAATGAAGGAATGACCAAAAAAGTTGTAGATGGTAATTTAAGTGCTTAATGAACTCATTTACCGCATTGTTAGGCACAATAAGAGCAGGTTGTTCCACAATTTCTGCTGTTAATGCAGTTGAGGAAAGGTTTCAGAGGTTGCTGGGAAATTAGGCTCTGACAGGCAGAATGATTAGACATGCAAGAGATTACCTCTCTCTCTCTCTCCCTTCATCTGTGTGGTGTCAGTGTTCTAGCACATTGTGCTGTTATGCTGCTGATGAACCAACACATGTTGACCTTTTTCCCTCAATCTCATCTGTCCCGTCTAGTATTACCTATAATTGGAGGAGGAGAAAGAAAGAAAGGAGAGCATTAGTTTTCATATTGGAATCAAGATGGCTTGATGACATCACAGATATAAGTGCTCTTCTCAACATTTATTTAACCCTCTATTGGATTTGATTTTATTTAAATATGAACAAAAACATGTTTTTTAAGAGGAATTTGTTTGGAAATAATGAACATCACAATCACAACAGTTAATTTTGCAGATACAGTATACACTATAACATACTGTAAAGCATCATACATACTTAAACCTTTTTTTTTAATAGAACATAGCTGTACTTGGTTTTCTTTCTTCAGCATTAAACACATACCATTGTATTATAACACTTTATTGAGATGGTCATATTTGAACATTCTGTTCTCATTAAGTAACATTGCAGCTACATGTCAACTAACTCTCATCAGAATTTCCATAGACTGCCTGCTTAATATCTGCCAAATCTTTATTGTGATAGTCTCCCAACAGACATTCTACGGACTCTAAGCAATTTTGCAAGTACAATACATATTGCATCAACTTGTGATGCTAACCTTAATCCTACCAGTCTACTAATACTAAGAGTTAGTAAATATGTAGCTGCAACGTAACTTACAAACAACAGAATGTGTGAAAGGGACCACCAAAATAAAGTGAAGCCAAATAGCTACTGAGGAAATAGTCATTCAATTTATAGTGCAATTTGAAGTATATATATATATATATATATAATTACAGTATATAAGTAGATTAGATTTTATTTTCCTTCCGCACCAAATTTTGCACATGTGGGGTAATGGAAATGTAAATTTAAATAAGAAATACATTGCCATTTTGAATATTGCATTGCAAATATAATTTTGCTACACATATGCTTCCATAGAGTCTAAGTGGTTTGATGCTGGTCTAAATGATATACAGCAATGCTGTTAACCAGAAAAACAAGAGCTGATCAACCACAGTACATTAGCAAACAGTGCTAAACATATTGTTATATAGAGCGTGTTTTGTGGAGAGAAAGAATTATTGCCCGTCAGTTGCATGGCGCAAGTGTGATGAGTGTTCTGAATGCTCATGAGCTTTTTTTGCTCTTGATAACGCTAATAACATCAGCACCAAACATTTATCCATTTCAAACCATGTCCTCTGTAATATCAGCCATTACTGGACAAGGACAACACAACAACACATAGCCGTACACAATCATACAAGAACAGAAGACTAATACAGTATAATCCAGACATTTACTCTCATGCTCTCATGTGCACACCGTTTTCTCATTAAAGCCATGTATTTAACTACTCTCATAAAGTGTCTTAGAGGTGACCTTGGGAAGGACTGTTCAGAAATGATGTAATATTAGTTCCAATAAAAGGTGTGGAGAATACATTCATAAAGACTCCCAACACATATCAATAGTAAAATGTGCCATTAAAACAACGGGCAGATTTTTACAAAGTGCGCTTTGTCCTCCGAGGGCTAAGGCAATCTATTAAAGAACAAATGTTCACATGGTAAAGGTTCACATGCCCTTGACAAATGAAAAGACAGAGTGTGGATTTTAACACAGATGCAAGAGTCTTTCCACACCAGAGTAAATGTACAAAAGAATTCTTGAGCATTTAGTGTGATGATATGCCAGAATATAAGAAGATATACTGCAGAATGTCTTTTTGCTCTTTTCCATACAACAAAAACAGATGGTGCCTGGTACACTCGAGCTCCAAATGTGACAATAAAGCACTATAAAAGCATCATAAAAATAATCCAGGCTGGTATAAAGTAACTAAATAGTAATTAAATTGGAATTGGATTCGAGAGAAGGACAGAGATGGCGCAGTAACATATGAGTATTGCAGCAGCAGGAGTGATGCTCAAATGAAGTGAAGTGAAATGAGAGGAACGCAGAATTGAGTGTTGCACAGGAAGTGCATTTCATTCTGTTCTCTGCTTGCACAGACCGATAGCTGTGAGGCAGGTATCCATCTTCACCTGTCTTCATTTAAACTCACACCTGATTGCCCATAGCTACCTCCTATATGAATTATCCATCTGTGTATGTGTCTGTGTTCAGAATTTGTGAGCTGGCTTCCTTTCTTTTTCATATGTTGGAATTTGAATCGTATCAACTACAATTCAAAAGAAATTCAAAACAAGTAATGACACTGGAAATAAAGTGTTGCTCCACACTGGACATTAAAACCCAATTCAAAACACCGATTTAGCATATTATAACCATTTCTGAGATAACAAAGATAATTATATTAACAGTCTTGATGAAACCTAAATGAGCGTTTCATTGTTATTTCTAGCGTCGTTAAGTCATTTCATTACTTGATTATTTTCTTTTCTGGATTGTTTTGCGAAATTACTGCATATTTTATAAGCTATTAAATATTGTAGTAAACATGTGGCTGGATTGTTTTGTTCGGTTTCTCTCCAACACAGAAAAAAATGAACCAGAACGTCATCATTTTCAGAGAGAAACTCATTTTTTAGAACATTCAGCCGAAATAACAGAAAGAAACACAATGTGTCAATATGCATTATAAAATATTAAACTACATTAAACAAAAGGTCAGAAGCCAAAAAAATAACTTGTATGAAAATACACCCACGCTGCACTGCCCTAGGAAGGAGGAAGGAAAGTATCTGTCAAAACAAGGTATTCGGCTGATGAATGGACGACTTTGCTCAGCATTTCTCTTTCGGTAGAGAAAAACCAAACCATTTAAAGCAACTAAATCTACAGTAAATGGAGACATTTTACAAGCTCAGATTCCCCATTTCTCTGACTGGCCAGGGTAATGTTCTTGAGGGCCTCCATTGCTGGGATATTATCACTCTCTTTCTCGTTCTTTATAGATTTATGAGATGGGTATAATATGTTATGTGAGTATTATTCTTCAGGATGGTCTATGTGCCAAAGCTTGGTTTATCTAACCCCTTCACATTTATCTCCTGTTTCCTTACCGGCCCCAACACGATGGGAAGGGCCTTCCTTTCTCTCTCTCTGTGTGTGTGTGTGTGTGTTCATTTCTGCTCAAACTGAAATCCATCATCTATACCTCCGCTGGTCTAAGATTATTGTCTTTACCTGAATACTGGCATGGTAACACGGTAACATTGTCTAAAGACTTAGTGTAGCCTACAGTAAGTGAACGCTGAAATAGATGGAGTCTGGGGCAAGTTGTCACACTGAATATTTTCAAATACAATTTCTGTAGGCACATACTTAAAAGTCTTGGCTGCAAATCTACTGAACATGTTATTGAATAGTAAACAGCTCATTAAACACATTAAACACACGCCTATATTTTTGCAAGATGTTGATATGGAACATGCCATTCAATGTATGTATGAAAACACATTGATATATATATTTATATTTAGAAATAGTATTTATCATATCAGTATTTTTCATATTTATACATTATATGAAAGCTAAAGAGTTAATAATAACAATAATGGTTTGTTAAAATACAACAATATTTGGCTGGGATACAACCATATGAATTTCTGGAATCTGAGGGTGAAAACAAAAATCTAAATATTGAGGAAATCACTTCCAAGGTTGTCCAAATAATGTCATTAGCAACCATATGGCTTTTGGATATATTTACAATAGGAAATTTTTGGCATAAAAGTAAGATTTTGACCCATGCAATCTATTTTTGGCTATACCTGTGCTACTTAAGACTGGTTTTGTGGTCCAGGGTCACATTAAATAGAAATATATAATATAACTATGATCACACAGTTACAAAACTGATGACATTTGACATTCTCCTAGTGGCAATAAATGAAAAATTCATCTCTCATCACTCTTCCTTTCTCGGAGTCTGTAGGAGTTTATTTTGGAGAAATTTGAGCAATCATTAGCATCAGTGATTTCAGCTTGCATCCTCTCGAAATGCTGCTTCACTCTGGAAATGTGTGTTTTTATGAAGATAACGCATGACAAAATGATGACAAAATGCATAACTTAAAACCACGGCTGTGGGGTGTTTAGTGTAATTACAAGCGCAAAATAATAACAATTAATAGTAAAATTGTGTTGATTTTGAACATCAAAGTGGTGGAAACTCTCTCTTGGTCTACAGTCCTTTATTTGCTCTGATCACAAGAAGCATCCTCTAAAAAAAGTACTTGCTCAAATAAATGTGCGATTTAAAAGGACACATGTGAATTTGATTAAATCACATTTCCTGGCAAAGTTGTACTCGTTTTGTCCTTTCAGACACAAATCAGATGAAGGTTGAATTGTCACAGAGATGATTTTCACATAAAAGCCCTTGAAACACTTTGGTTTTATGTAAAAAGAGAGAAGTTTCATTTTAAATCACCAAATGGCTTTCAAAAACAAATTAACTCTCCGGATACTTTATTTCGGCGCAAGAATCCTATTAAATAATATTATAAAAATGGCTGCTGTGGCTGCCAGAAAGCAAAATATGGTGAGAATATTTGAGGCTCATGTCACACATTAATACTCGCTGTAAATTATTAATACTCACTGCAAACAGATCAATTAGTCCGTTTACAGAAATGCATCATTTGCACAGCACTTAAAACATTTAAATAAATGCAATATTTTTCAGTTATTTACAGCTAACCAATTAAAAGGTTTTTACAGCAGTGTACACTATTCATCTTAAATTAGGAACATGTTTTACAGTGTACCTGTGTGTGAGAATGCTGTCAAACAGTGTGGGATCAGCACGCAGTTTCATTTCCTGGAGATGATTGATGGCTCAGATGGTGTGTTTGTGTGTGGTGGGAAGGAGTTGTCATGACGACAGCGATGTAAACAGCCCGGCGGTCCTGCCTCAAAGGAGCTGATGTGACTGAGTCAGCACACACACACACACATTTTTCTACTGATGAAAACAAATGGGAGTTGTCTCATCTAGATTGATGTCGCCTTTAGGGTTCACAGTCCCCTCACACACACACACTCTCTCTTCACTGACAAATCACCATTATGATTTTATTTCTGCACCCGGCTCAGCTCAGATTTCTAGAGGCATGATTTCAGGAGCCACCGATGTACAAAGAACAGGAAACAGAGAGAAGGAGAGTCAGAAAGCTTTAAAATATCTGCAAGTTTGCTCAAATGTGTGACCTTTAACCTTCCTGATCCCTGATCGCCTAAACCCCGGCCATTAATCGTCATCAAACACACACACAATATGAACACATACAAACACTTCTGGTAATGGCTCCAGTATATCATGAGACTGAAGTTCGCGAGCAGTTTTCTAGTTCTTCACTGAATTGTCACAAGATCGTTTACATTATTTATACAGGCTTCTGTACTGTACGGTGCAAACCAGACGTCATATGGCTTTACTGATGTTGTTTACATCTTTATAAATTCTTTCAGCGTGTGTCTGAAAGAGAGATGGAACAGGCTATTCAACACAAGCACTCTATTTTAATTAGACGGAAAGTGACTGCCTATTCAGACCATAAATCATTGTAATTTTTTTTTAAGGTACTGAGGAGATGAAGACACACACACATTTGATTAAAATAAATAATGGTAAAATTAATATTACGAAAAATCAAGCAATCAGGAAAAATAAGTAGGAAAATAAACATGACAGTGGCTACTGGTGGAGAAAAATAAATACTCCTAAAAAACACTATTACATTTGAGGAATAAAATAAATGTAGGCAACACACTAATGCAGAGATGTCCAAACAAGGGTCAAAGATAACATCTGATTTGGCTGCCAATGCCATGCCTATCACAAAGAGGGGTGAGGGGCATGCCATTGAAGGCTCTATGAAATCCATTTTATTTGTTTTTTGTTTTGTTTTAATTTTTGTAAATTTTCCATTTAAATGTTTCTAGATTCTATTCAAAGATAATCAAAAAGTATGTCTAAATTATTTAAAACACAGTGCAGTTTTCTGCAATCCACTGTAATGTTTAATTAAATGTTAAGAATTAAAAGCATCTCTAATTAATTTATGTTATTTAAAAAAAATAAAACGTATTTATTTTCAGAAAAACTATGCTGTGTATTAATTTTTTTTTTCTGGTAAACATTCCTTGAAAATATGTTATTTTTTAAATAATAATAATTAGTAGTAGTAGTAGTAGTGATACTACTATCATTACATCAAGTCATATATTTCTGTCAAAGTTTCTTCATGTTAAACCAAACTTTTATTTTGATGGCTTTCCATAAGACTTTTAAGTTCCAGTTTTTTTTTCTTAAAATGCTCATGAAGTGACTCACAGAACAGTTTAAGAGATTATGTTAATTTGTTCATGTTGTTTATAGAGAAGGCAGAGGCTGAAAACACTGCGAGCGTCACACAAGCTTCAGCATGTGTGTAGTAAACAAAACTCTGCAGCTGTGCCATTCATTCACACAGAGACATGCAGAACATGCAGGATTCCTATTTAAATTGTATTTTTGCAGCTTAATATTCACAGACACTAATCCATATTGTATTTTGGTTTAATTGTACTGACCTACTATTGATGTATTACTCAAAATTCTGTGACATTCCGTGTTATACAGTAAGTTCCATTTTTACCCCTGGATTCCATCATTGCAGAAATCATAGGGTCCTATAAAAAGTACAATGCCATGACTGGCATCAAGATGGAATGAGCATGTGTATTGGTATATTTTGCAATCACAATGGTTTAGTTTTGGCCTCTATAAGCTAACTGATTATGCCAACTAGTCAAATCATGACCATGTGCTAGCAGTCAATTAACTTTTTTTAGTCTAAGAAATCGACTTAATCCAGTCATGGAATAACTGTCTTCTTAAAAAAAAAAAACTTTTTACAAAGGAATGTGTGTCAACACTTCAACAAAAACACAAGCTTCACATTTCTGCTCTTGACTTTCACAGTGAGTGTATTAATGGCTCTGCTGGACTGACTCTCACTCTAGACACATAATCATTTGTTCATGTGAGTGATGTTACGGACAGGAAGCAGGGAGTACTTTAAGAGTGTGTCTGTCAAAAGCTAAGATTTTCATCTTTTTAAATGGAAAGTCTCATTTCTTCTTCTGGTCTGTATACTTGAAGCGATTCAGTCTATTGTGCATTGGTGTGTGCTAGATCCTTGCCTGTTATCCCATCTGTCAGATTTGCAGCTGCAGGTATATGGTTTGGGCTTGAGCACTTCATTATATATGAGTGAAACAGGTGTGTGAGTGTGTTTGTGCCCATGAAAGGCAGGTGGACTAAAACACTCAGAAACATGAGAAGTACTTCACTCTGGAGTGATGGAGACAGAAAACGAAAAGCACAGTGCATCTTTCATACATTGTCCCATCTCTTTGTATATTTTGTGCACCATGCAGGCCCGGTTCTACATGAGAGCCCTCCGAGTTGAAATTGCAATAACGCACTCCGGGAAAACAATTTCCGCTGACCCAGAGAACAAACATAAAATCCATGCATCAACACTAGTAATCATGCATGATCTTGCAATTCAGACTCATAATTTGCAGTCGTGGCATTCTGCTTTCATGCTTCTAACATGCGCATTATGACATTTGATTTATGATCTCAGCTTGCACATACATTTTGCAATCTTCCATCCACTGCTAAAAAATTTAAACGTCACTGTACCATTTTTTTTTTATTAAGTACCGGTTTTACAGAGTACCTAGGGCTGGAGAATACATCACATGATATATTCATGAGCATCTCGATAGTAAAGCCGGTTCTTTGATTAGCGGTAAATCTCAATCACCCGTTTTCAAATGGACCGGCAGTTAATACACCGAGCCGTAGACTGACAAGTTACAATTATAATTATATATAATAATTATAATTAGGGCTGTCAAAAATTATACTGGATGTTTGTCACGACAGTACTAGTTATAACCCGGCACAAGTACATCTCTCATTTCAGAAGCACCCTTAGTGAGTTTGTTGTTGTCTGATGTGATAAAAAGAAAGCTCTCTATCATCACGAAAACAAAACACTATGTGGCTTCACTCTCTAAAACACAGTCTGTGTGCATTTCAGTCATATCAACAACAAAGGAAACCTATGAAATGTGCACAAATTTTGCTCAATCTTACACACAAAACCAAAAATGACAGCTTTTAGAGGGATGCAGTTTGGGTTAGACCTGAGAAATTATATTGAGCTCAAGAACAATAGAAAACGTTGGGATGTGCTACAGATAAATACAAAAAAAAAAAAAAAAAGTGTGTGCAGGCTCTACTAGAGTTCACAGAGATCTGCCTTTGTGCTCTGAATCCTCTGTAAAAGTTGGAGGAATGCAGAAGCAACGTGATCCTTTCAGACTGATTGTGCCCAGTGTGTTTGATCCAGAGACAACTGCTGTGATCTCTGTCCTCGTATGCCAGCTGCTGCCCACCTACCAAGATGAGCTGCTCGATGAGCCTTTAAAGGGATAGTTCATCCCAGAAAGAAGATTATGCAGTCATTTACTCATCCTGTGTGTTGTTTATTAGACGGGATGCACACTTGTTCACACAAGGATGGTGATTTATTGCAACAAAAAGTGTTATAAACATCAGTGCCACTCTTGTGAAGTCATATGATGGTCATAAAACCTGGACATGAAAATAAGCATGAGACAGCAATGTCCTTTATCTGGAAAAGAAAAGGCCTGTTCTGTGTTTTTGGCACACTGGGTCAGGTCATAAAAGCGGACAGGAGGCTTCCCCCTCCAAACCGACTCCATGTGTGTGTTGGTGTGGAGCCTCGAACCTCAGAACAACAGGAGAACAGTTCAGAGATATACCATAATCCGGCCCACAAATCATCTGGGTGTGTTTGGAGTAGAAACGTCCGTGTCATATATCCACGTTAACAATGTGCATGTACAGAGCAAACGATGGTGACAGATTAATCGATACAGACCGGCAGATATAATAAGACATCTATCATTTCTCGTTCTCTCTCTGTCTGCTTAAATGTGCTCTTTATAACAGACAGCTGAATTGGATCTGTGTTATGAGTCTATAATGAAACAAATATGGCATCGTCAGAAAAATCTATATGTACAAATACATCAATCAATACATCAAACAAACCCACTGACAAATCAAAAAGAAGGGCAAATGCTGAAAATGAGACTTGTATGATTATAGTTATTGATTTTATTTGGTTTTAATAGCTTACAGTTGTCCTTTTTGACCAAAGTGTGCTGATGCTGAAAATGGGCATTGAGTTGACTAAATAAATACCAAGAATTTCCAAGCGCAGACGACAGGAACTTCACGGTCTCATAAAAATATATATATTTAATTACACATATATCAATGTCTCAAATGGATCCTTCCACTCACTGAATCCTGTGTCTGTGTGTGTGAGCGTGTGGTATGTGGAACATCAGTATATATGGAATCTCTGATGGTTTTCCTTCACTGCCCCATTTCAAATTCACCGAGCCGATCACACCCGTCTGCACACAACTCTGGAGCTCTTTATGGAATGAAAGCAATCTTTACTCCACTTATAACACAGCAAACCAATCGAAAAGAAATGTTTGCCATACAGAGCCCAAAGGTTTTATTAAAACTTGTGTGTTACGCAGTATTAATCAATAGCTAAATTCAAAACATACGGTAAATTTGAAGCTCACACTTCAACAGAGGGATACACAATATTGGAAAAATGTGACGCTGCTTTATTATATTGTTATTCTGTATAAAACATTTTGCGAAAAACAGGAATATCCGCTAGATCTCTGAAATACATAAATCTCTAATTAGAAAAAAAAATACATTGGGATTTTGATGGGGAATGCATCTGCACAGTAGAGGATGGATACCCGACTTGAGCCCGATGGTACCCGACGGGCCGGGCCAGGTTTGGACAGATATTTAGAAAGGATGCTCTGGTTCGGGTCGGGCTCGGTCACATCAGCGCGAATGTGCGCCTGTGTTATAACGCCGCTTTTTGCCCCGTGTGAGCTGATGCTCTCATCTGTTGACATTTCCGAACGCCTTCCTACAGTTGCTAAATAAAATCGGCTTTCCGAACAAAAAAAGTGCATGTGTCATTAGTATGAGAAAAAAATTTATCGGGCTGGGATCTGACTCAGACATTATATCTTAATGCCTTTTGGGCTCGGGTCGGGTTCGGTTACTGCTCTGTCGGACGCGCGCCGGGCTCAGACAGAAAAATGCGATCCGATCCGCACTCTACTGCACGGGGGAGGGGGGGGGTAATAAGTATAACAATCATAGTAATAATAATTATGATTTAATTTATGTTCATTACCAAAAATGTTGATCAAAATAAGAAATTTCTTGCAATAATTGCATTAAACTTATTTATTCTAAAATTATATTTTATAGTACAACTAAAATAATACCAATATGTATTTTTTACCCCAAATGTTAAAACAACATTTTTTTATTTGGCAGTTTCCGTCAAACAAATGCACAAACAAAGTAAATGAACTGATGAGATGTTCATAAATGTATCAGGACCAGCACACATGTAAAGAAACGTAAAGACATTCAAAAATCACTAAGCCATATAACAAAAACATTTTTTTTCCCAAATATAACTTCAACAGGTCAAAATTCCCAGACCATAAGCAGGCAATTAACACTTTATTTCAAGGTTAACCCTCAGACTCCAGCTTTAGTCTCCAAACTATATGTTTTAAAACAAACAAAATTGCTTTCTCACGTTAGGATTCAGCCACAGACATCTAGTTGTAGTAAATGTTCAGAAAGTTCATGACCTTCATCAGCCCCATAGGATGTGGAGTACACGGAGGGGTTTACAGTAGACGTGAATGTGCTGGTCTATATATAGCAATGGGCCCATATGCCATACAGATCGCTGCTGCCAGCTGGACCCAAAGGGTGAGGAGAGAGAAATGTGGCACTACAACGTTTGATGTGGGAAACGAGGGTGGACAGTGAGGGAATACTCTGGCTGATGAAATGCAAGAGAGAGAGAGAGAGAGAGCGAGAGAGAGAGAGAGAGAGCGAGAGAGAGAGCGAGAGAGAGAGCGAGAGAGAGAGAGAGAGAGAGAGCGAGAGCGAGAGCGAGAGCGAGAGCGAGAGAGAGAGAGAGCGTGCCATGCCAATATAGCACATTCATTTGGATTGACTGCAATATTAGGAGGTTAAAGGCACAGTCAAGTCTTCATTCTTGTAAAATAATACAGGAATCAAGCAGAGATAATTAAAAGTGCTGGCTGAACAAAAGAATGTGTGAAAGGAAAACTTGAAAGGCCGGTATAATTAAATTGAGATGCTGCTAAGTAGTCAGCCATAAGTTTGGCACGGACAGAACAAAAATTTTCCTTCCAACTTGTCTCCTATGGGCAGATCGTCACTATAAGCCCAGACTCACCCAGAGAAGGGCAAGATTTGATATGTGCTGAAAGACTCAAGGTCAATATACATGCTGCCAAATGAAACTTCAAATCCAAATTGAAATCGTGTGAAATGTTGTGTGTGTAAACAGAGAGCGGGGTGCATCAGAACTTGATCTGAAGGAGCAAAGTCAAGTGGAAGTGAACTTAATCTGGACTCAGACCGCATGGCATGATCACAGAGGCTGGAGGCTACTGTACATGTGCTACTCAATGTTAACAGCATGAATTAAACAATTAAATACGAAGCAAAAATATCTGCCAAAATACTCAAAGCAAAAACCTTCTTCCACAACTCACTAAAAACGTGACTTAGCATAAATTTACATATTGTTTCCATACAATGGAGATTAATGGTGCCTAAACCATTTACTGTAGATTTTTTTTTGTGAATATTACATAAAATTTCAGCCTGTTTCTCACATGAACTCATCGTATGACTTCATTCCACATAAGTGATAAAGACTACTAATTTATATCTCTTTTTAACAGCTTGACAGTGCCTGGCCACAATCCAGTTTTATTGAATGGAAGAACAGCCTTGACATTCTGATAAACCTCTTTTAATGTTCAATAGTAAACCACACGTCTCCAGCGAACGCGCATACACCAGCTACCGGAAGTTAGTGATTTGAGTTATAATTTAAAAAAATAATAAGATATATTTAGAAATAATTAGAAATATTTAGACCCCAACATTTTTTTAGGGTAGTACATGTCTATCTGTTTTTCAGTTTGTTTGTTTAGAAAAGTCCAGTTCTTTGCTCTCAGACGGTGCAAGACCTCCTCACACACACACACACACACACACAGATTTGGCACTGTATGCCAAAACCCAACTGAGCAGGAGCTGACTTTGACAAGTGTTACCTATTAAAGTTAGTAACTATGAAATATCCCACAATTAAACATAATTAACACCTTTGGTCTGGGGAGAGGTGTGCTTAAGTTACTCTTTCTGTCAAACTCTGGGTTTCCAAGCAGAACAGCGGTTGGCTGATTCAGTGTTTGGCGAGTTTATAGCACAGAACTCATAGCAGCTCAATTGCTTTCAGGGTTTTTCTTAGATGGCCTCTCAGACGGTCGGCTGGCCCTCGGCTTTTAACTCCTTAAATTACAGTGTGACAGCACATATGACGCGGAGCTAGTAACATCCCACACACTCGCATGCTGAGAACACATTCAATATACACTTCAGTTTTACCAAAGATATTCTTGACAGTTAGATCATTTTACAGTATGCACAACAGTGTATGCTTAGCTGTTTGCTAATAAGTTAGATTCTGCCAAAGTAGCTGTCAAGATAGATAGATAGATGGCATTAAAGACAGATAACATGAGTGAGATAATCACAGAGGCTCACTGCATAATTGGGAGGTAATGCTCCATACAAACACAGCGATTCACTTTCTCTCATTCACAAGTTAATAACCCACAACAAATGTGTCTCCCTCTGTCTTTCTCTTTCTTTGCCATTAGGACCTCCTCTCACAAACACAGTTACAGGACTGAAGAGCCTCCTCTTAAAGCTACTGACCGAATCCGCTCTATTAGATCTCAGAGAGAGAAAAAAAAAATGAACCTGTTAAATTTAATGAGATAATCTACTTCACCCCTGTTTTGGGCCATATTTCACCTCCTGATGCGAAGAGCCTCCTTTGGCAGATATTATGTCTTTTTAAATGAAATCATTGAAGCCTACGTTCACAAAAAGGGTGGAATGACTTTTATTTGTTCTTCTGCCATGAGATGGTGTAAGTGTGTCTGATGCAGTGCTGAATATTAAAGTAATATGCCACAAGAGGTGAATTTACCACAGTTATGGGATGCTTTCCTGAAGCACAACACAAAGCTGATTTCCATCAATATAAACCACTAAGTACATACAATGTTCCAAGGTTTGCATCAGTGAGGTTTTTGTTTTAATTTAACACATTAAAAATGCATAACATTGATCAGTAGTGAGAGTAAATCCCAGTACTTGCACAATGCATCACTGAGAACTGTACAGTCACAAAACTCTTGTTATATCCTGTTTAAGTTCACTAGCGGTAAATGCACAATATTAGTTTAATCATAAATCACTGACCTTAACCCAGTCCCCAACTGGAAATCCTCAAGTGTAAGGCATTGTCTACATATTAACAGCATCTGCACTTCTCTCAGATAAAATCATTCTTGTCCGGAGGCAAACTACCAAAAGCTGATTTTAGCCTCCCTCTAGAGAAATACATGGTCATTTTGAAGCAGATGATCAAGTGTTGGCTGTAATTTGGCCTGTCTCTTTTGATGTCCGAGAAGGGGCTGTCATTATTTTACAGCTGAAATTGGATTTGTCCCCCGATGGTCATGTGGATAAGCACTGAGCTCATTAATGTGCTTCCAAAGGCTTTGGTAAGAAATAAAGCAATCATGGGGTAATTTCGTTAACAAACACTCATCACATTCATCTTATGCACTGTCTAATAGCTCTACTGAGTGGGAAACTCTCTACACTATAATATTTTTGATAATGCCTCTCTATTCAGTTCAAATGTGAATTCTGTATAAATATATATATATATATATATATATATGTGTGTGTGTGTGTGTGTGTGTGAGTGTGTGTGTGTGTGTGTGCGGGTTTATGTGACACAAATTTGTATAATGACATGGGTATGACATAGGTAGTACAATATGTAGGTGCTTTATGAGGACATTTTCAGTGTCCCCGTAATTCAAAAGGCTTAAAATTCATTTTAAATGGTTTTTTTTTTTAAATCTTAAATTGCACACAATTTCCTGTAAGGGGTAGGTTTAGGTATATGGTAGGTGTAGGGCAATACCACATACAGTTTGTACAGTATAAAAACCACTACGCCTTTGGAAAGTCCCCATACGTGTGTGTGTGTGTGTGTGTCTTCCTCTGATTTAATTTTTTTTTTTTTGTATTGGTGTCAGGTGGCTGAACCAGAGGCTTTCATTCTTAGCAACGAAATTCGTTTCCTCACCATAAGATGCATTGTGTGCTCCTAGGACCTGGCTCAGTGTTGACAAACATTAAAATCATGTTGTATTTTCTGAGATTTGCTGCTTGTACAAATCACATCAATGACAAGCAGGTTACATAAAGGAAAAGGATTGAATGAGAGAGAAAAAGAGAGCATATAAACTAGCTTGGATTGCCAGTATTATTCTGCTTAGTGTGAAGGAAATACATTATAATACACACAAACACACACATACTGTATCTGGACCACAAAATCAGCCATTGAGATTGATACAAAGCTGAATAAATAAGCTTTCCGTTGATGTATGGTTTGTTAGGATGAGACAATGTTTAGCCGAAACTATGTGAAAATCTGAGGGTGCAAAAAAAAATCTAAATATTGTTCTTAATGCTAATCAAAAAATACATTTTGATATATTTACAGTAGAACATTTACTAAATATGTTCATAGAACATGATCTTTACTTAATATTGACTAATTTACTAATGATTTTTGGCATATAAATAAATATTAATACATTTTACTCATGTATTGTTGGCTATTGCTACAAATATATGCTGCTTATGACCGATTTTGTCCTCCAGGGTCACACACAATAATCATGTTCAGCCAACATAAAAGTAAAATAAATAATTATCAGTAGATGCTGTGTTTTAGGGTTATTTTGCCATGGTTTAAGTAGTATTTTTAGGCATAGCATAAAATGGTGCTCCTAAAATGTCAATTGCTCATTGTTTTAAATTCACAATAACGTGCAATTCTATAAGCCATTTTCTTATTATTATACTTTTGAACTTTTATTAAACAGTAGAATCTGTAAAAATGTAGATCTAAAATTCAAAAGTAGGTAAAAAAAACAACAACATTTGAAGAAAAAAACATTTGGAAAAACATTTTTCAGCAGTAATGGGACTACATACAGTAGCAATAAATTATCTTTAAACACAAAATTATAGTATATTGCTGCTATAATATTTCAGGAAGGTGGACCTCTTGCAAATGGGTTTATCATATATCGATGTCCCTAAAAATCAAATGTTTGAGATATATAATAGATATGTAGACTTGCCATGTTAATCTCAAATTCAACTAATGCACAGAGACAGGTGTGCATATATTTCCAGTTTATAATAGCTTAACTCTGATTTTAGAGCCCATATTCTTTGTTTCAAAAGCCATAACTTGCAATTCCTAATTCAACAATGCCACACCATTGTAACAAGCTGATAGACAGTCACAGGGTGGAGGTGCATCAGTTACACTGAACAGTTGCCAGTCTTAAATCACCCATTCAGAATCCAGCAGGCCTGAACAGAGTGAAGGATTAACCAAACACAGACATAGAGGGAGGAGAGGAGGATTAGAAGATGACACACAGCACACAGGATTTCCCCTTTCACCTTTGACCTCACCCCAACCTCCCCCCACCTGGGGCCTCATGTATCAACGCTGCGTAAGCACAAAAACTGTGCGTACGCCAGATTTCACGCTCACGTTGGGATTTACCAACAATGAAATGAACGTGAGAATGTGCGTTGGTTCACGTCAAGTTCATGTCTGGCATACGCCTATTTTTTGTGCGTATTTG
>JAUMHQ010000315.1:1910068-1947239 GCA_032361165.1 Enteromius paludinosus | reverse complement strand
ATAAATCAGGAAAATGTACTTAATTTGTAAATAAATAAATATGATAATGGTTCAAAAAATTCTTATAAATGAAATCTATATATAGAAGTAATGTATTTATACACATATATATATATATATATATATATATATATATATATATATATTTGTGTGTGTATTTATCTCTTTTGATTTGGGGTTTGTTTTTGTACAATATTTTTTCTCTTTGCAGTTGTGGTCACATTTTAAACAGGAAGCACAGCAGCACCTTGACCACATGCAGTTTGAGTACTGCGAGACAGCGTTACAGTGAGAACATCCGCGTTTAACCTGACGACTGTAAAATACAGACACATTAGCACATCTCATTACATTATTCACCATACGAGACAGAGACCAACAGAAGCTGTATTTCAGACATGGCTGTTCTGAACTCTGTTGAGATGTTGAGTAAGAGGGAGTCAGTCTGCTCTCTGTCAATCATTATTATAAATTGCAAGCTACTTCACTCTCCAAACGCTTCTGTCACTGGTAATTGCAGCATTTTCTGCCCCGAATGAGTATCAAAGAGAATTAATTTACTACTGTACTGAATACTGGGCAGTAGCTCCAAGCTTGTGCTCGTCACATACTTATCACTGGACTTGTGAAGATGTTGTAATATTGACACTAACACTGGCCGGAATCAATAAATAAATGCTATGAAATGAGATATTCACGTACGCTGGAGAATATTTCAGCAGAAGTAGTGTTTCTGATGTGCTTTTTGAGCAGTGTGGAGAAAGGAGACAGTCTTATTTGCATGAGGAGGACTTGCACAAAGACAGCCTCAAAAGAATGTGGCGAGTGTTCAGTGACAGCATTGTTCCTGTGTCTCCTCTGATCCCCCGCACAGTGTTCAAGCTGAATTACAGCGCCTCAGACAGCGCCGACAAGAATGGAGTTAAGAACAGACTGAAGAAGTTCATCTCCAGACGGCCCTCCATGAAAACGCTACAGGAGAAAGGCCTTATTAAAGGTGAAGCATACGCCGTGTGCACTCCACACAACACACTGGAAAAAGAAATATTCATAATAAAAAAAGGCAGCTGTGGCTGTAAAAAGTTCAGTAAAATGTACTGTAAACAACTTACACTCAATCACGCGTAGCTTTTCCATATGCTGAGGTCAATTTTAATATATAGAAATTGCACCATATCATGCAAATTGATAACACATTACACAATAATAAATGCAATAAATATTTACCAGCAGGAGATTTAACTGGTAATAAATAATATAAAATTTCAGATTATTCTGTGAATAAATAGCCTATATATGTATTTTTCTTATTAGATGTTACCAAAAACAGTACATTCGGTAATATTTAAATGTGTAGCATGAAATAGCATTCAAAAACTCTCATCTTTTTTAGTCTTATTCATTTAACAACTTTGCCCAGTTGTAGCCCAGTTAATAGTCATAATTACATGCTACATAATCACTGGTTACATATTACGTGATGACATATGAATGTGCAATCTTAGGACATTCGTTTATTTTGGCTCTGCGTGTTTCCATATTAAACACAACTGTGACCCAGTTTAAAAAAAAAAGGAAGCAAAGCATTCTTTTTCCTTTACACATTATAACATTTCAACAAGCAATCCCTGACGCCGAATCTTAAAGACTGTAACTAATATATTCCATTCATGGCGTACACCAAACATAACATTAAAGGATATTTTAAGCATACTTGGAACTCTAGGATGAAGGTAATGATATCTTTAATTTCCTCTGGTGTCAAAAAAGCCCCTTTAATGTAGTATCTGTGGGGGTAAATGGGAGATCAAAGAGGACAATATTGAGGGAATGAATAAAACTACTGTGGGATTAACAGAGTAGCGCAGGTGGCCCCTAACACAGCTATCTCTGGCAGAGCTCCAAGGCCAGCTAGCCCGCTAAACATCCATCTCCAAATTAGGATCGTTCCATATTGTACCGACGCTTTTTAAAAAGTCATTTATTTAGAAATGCCCCTCCTGCCTGATACTCCTCTAGGAAACCTTCATTTGTGCATTTGTATGCAAAGGTGGCTTGCTTGCAGTCATTTATGCATTTAGCACATCGCCACTTCCCCCCGCTCCTTGCGGGTGCCGAAATGAGAGCAGGACATCTTTGATGTTCCAGAAGCCTCTGGGACAGCTCGCCTGGTCCTATATGAACTCAGAAAGCCAAATGATGAGGACACTTGCACCTCTGCTCTGACAACTGTAGTTTTGCTCATTATGGCGCGTTCTGATCTTTTGTGGGCCGTCTTTGAAATATGACTGCCTCAAAACATTCCGCTATGCATTTCAGCTGTGAAATTCCTGGGTCACACGTTATATTATAGGGCTTATAATTACGTGTCCTTAAAAAAGCAGGCCTATTGAGCACTTCTTAATCTGTAATTATTTTCTGCTTGTGATTGCTTATTGCTTCTAAGTGCCAGTCATGAAAAATAATAATAATGACATTACTTGTTGATTAATTAATCACTGGTAAATAGTAGATATTTGTTAAAAAAGAACCCGAATTTAAGACATTGTTGTGCATTAAATAGACAGTATACAATAAAATAAATAAAAATATTGTTTTTTTTGCCACATGATTACCATAAATATTTAGTTTTCAGTCTCATGCCATGAGATGCACAAATGTAAAGTGTTTTTTTTTGTTTTGTTTTTTTACTCAAAAATTAAGATATATTAACATTTATTCATCCTAATGTCATTCCAAACCTTTTTTAATGTTTAACATAAAAGAAGGTATTTCATAAGAATGCTGGTATTTTCATTTTTGGGTGAAGAATTCCTTGAAGTTTCTTTATTAAGTTAAGTTAAGTTAATATTATATTAGTAATATTATTCATAATCATTTAATCATTTATTGAATTTATTATTCAAAATTAGCACCTTAAATTTAGAGCTCTGTTATTATTGTTAGTATTTTATTTTATATTATTGTTATAGTATTAGTAATAGTAATCATTATTTAATTAGTATTTTTAGTGATAATAATTGCATTGATACTTTTAATATGAATAAATGAACACTTATGACGTGGACTCTGTAATATAAAGTGCTAGCAAATGCTAATATAGCTTTATATACTTACTATTCATATTTTTTCACAGACCGAGTGTTTGGATGTCACATGCTAACCCTGTGCGATCGAGAAAGGACCACAGTGCCCAAATTTGTGAAGCTGTGTGTGGAGGAAGTAGAAAAGCGAGGTATAGCTCGGAAAAGCTGGTTCTTTTTTAAAGAAATAATTGCTGTAGTGCCTTGCTGACTGACTGACAGATGTCTTTCCCCTGCCCTTACAGGCCTGGAGGCTGATGGGATATACAGGGTGAGTGGCAATCTGGCCGTTATCCAAAAACTACGCTTCCTAGTTGATCAAGGTAAGTTTAATTCAGTCATTATCAATCATCAGTGGTTGGTTTGAGGCCAGCATCTGAATCAGTGTTCATCTAAATGTCACCTTATCATTTTAGGTTAGCTGAAAGGTATAAAGCGGTTCATTTGTAGGAGGCGCCACAAATTGTTTGATAAGGATTTTCAGTGTGGTTTGATATGCACTGAAATGCAAGCAGAACAATGTGTTTGGCTCTCAAGGGGCATATTAACGTTGACATAATGATTAGCATTTTTTAATTTCCTCATCAAATGACTGTTGTTCTAATTCTCTCTGTTGGCTTCTCTGACTGTGTCTCTCTTTCCCCAGAGGAGGAGCTTGACTTGGGCGACAGCCAATGGGAGGACATCCATGTCATCACCGGAGCGCTAAAGATGTTTTTCCGTGAACTGCCAGAGCCCCTGTTTCCCTTTCGCTTTTTCGACTTGTTTGTGGAAGCCATTAGTAAGTACTGAACTTGATACGAGCAAATCAGTGTTATTGCTGCAAATATTTGGGATTAGAACCTACAAATGTATTACAAGGAATGATTAATTATCTTTCCCAGAGATGTGAGACTTCGGAATACTCAAAATGTGATCAAGTGTTCCGCAGCAGCATCGAGTTATTTCCATTCATGGTTTACAGCTTAGTTTGACCCAGTCCTCCTAACTGTAATTCAAGCCGTGTATGGCTAAACCGCTTGCCACTCTTTGGTTGAGTCGTGCTATTTGGGATTGACCCTCTTAGACGCATTCTTGCAGATCTGTCAGCCAAAAGGGGTCGCTCTTTGACAGGGAGGTGCTGAGATCATTCAAACTCCCTGTTGGGGGAATTTCTCAGGCCAGAGGGCAAAGTCAGGGCCTGTGGTCCAGACAGAAACTGTCACCAGATCGGCCTTAGTGTCACGTGTAACCGGCCTCCAGCAGCACAGAGCAAACTCTGGGCCTCATCTTGAGCGTCCAGCTGACGCCAGTGTGTTTCTCTTGGGCAATCTACCTTCTGAAAGGCATGTACCTTGTGAAATATATGTATGTACCTTTGTGCTTAAATCAACATTTGTCCTGCACTTTTGTTTTATGACTTGCTCGGTTTCTGAAGCCCTGTTAGTTTAAAAACAAACACTTTCAGATTAGTGGCCGTGTGAACTACGTAGTGGTGATAAACTATGTACTAAGCTGTATACGGGCAAGTACATAGAGAGTAAGTATAGAGCAAATAGGCAGTGGAGAACATTGCAGGCACAATTGCAGTTTTATGGACCCCAACATTGTGAACAGGAATGACAGCAAATAAGAATGTTTAAACCTTTTAAAGCCAAGAACCCAGAATTAAAAAAAGTCAGTACCATTTTTTTTAATCATTTTTTTTTATACTTTTGATTAGGATGCATTAAATTTAGCATAAATTACAGATCTCAATAAGATCTCTATTTATTTCAAACAGTGCTGTTTTTTTAAACATTGCATTCATCAAAGAATCCTTAAAAAAAAGTGTAATGGTTTCCACCAAAAATATTAAGAATATTTCAACATTCATTATTATAAGAAATGCTTGAAATGAAGACAGAAGACTATTTTTATTCAAATGAAAACTTTTTTTTATATAAAGTAATATTTTCAATTAATATTTGTTCTTACTCGTATGCTATTTTAATTAAATGCAGCCTTACTGAGCATGTGAGAGTTCTTTTAAATACATGGATTTTTTTTGTTGTTGTTTTTAATGGTGCTATATTTATATAGGGACAATGCGACTAAGAATTCTAAAGACAAAACATTATTTTAATGAATAAATAATTGACATCAACCATGCCATTTTACTAATGCCAAAACAAATAATAAAAACATATTTTTTTATTACACTGACTGTGTTAAGTCAAGTGTTAAATTAAGCATATTTAAATGCAATTTATACATTTTTTTACAATACTTTTTCTTGCAAATTGTAAATGCAATTTCTAGCCCCCTTGGTTAAGGGAAAGTATCACCAATCATAACTGCAGAAATCATGATTGTTTTCACATAGATTTCCTGTCAATATCTACTACATATATGCTTTTTAGAGAAAATCAGCCAACAAATTGCATACTTGTTTTATTTTATTAATACAATTACTCACAGTTTCACTCAAGTTTTTTCTCTCTCTCCAGTTTGTTTAGATCAATGAATGATTTATAATCTTAGAGTCTAGAGATATGAACCAAAAGGCCAGCGTGCTCACTGTAATAAGTGCAGGGATATCATTATGAACACAGCACCTCAGTATATCCCCAATGGAAGGAGATATGCGTGAGACAGAATGGGAACAGGCCTGGGGTGATCTTGTAAATTGCTAATAAATATTTACTTGTGTCGCATGTAGGCCAGAGTACCACAAACTGCTTGTATCCAATTAATCAGTAGATGAGCCCGATCACTTACAGATAGTGTTTAGACAACTAATTATTACTGTAAAAGGGCCCTAATAGCAGGAGGTATAATTAGTTCAACCTGCAACAACCAAACGGAGGGTATGGGTATGTTGGTGTAACATACTACTGTTCCACTGTTTTTGTTGTATGCAATATGTAAACAATAAAATTCCAATTTGCTGCTTATTAACAGTTAATAAGGTCATTGTAAAGTTTAGGTATTGTCCAGGATTAGAGGTGTTAAAAATGGTCATATGTGCTTTATAAACGCAAATAAACAAACAAAATATTTTTAAAAGTATTCTATGTGAAAATTGGTCCCTAAACTAAAGTGCTACCCCTAATTTAATCAGACTGATTCAGTAACTATTATTATTTACTTTAGGAACGAGTTATTTTATACATGACGATAATTTGACCATAACTTAACCATCCATTCTTAGTATAAGTGACTTTTTTTATATTATATTATATTATATTATATTATATTATGTTATGTTATGTTATGTTATGTTATATTATATTATATTATATTATATTATACACATCGCAGTACAATCTTATAAGTCATTTATATGATGTGATGTGATGTGATATTGTATTATATTATATTATATTATATTATACACAATCTTATAAGATGTGATGTTATATTTATATTATATTATATTATATTATATTATATTGTATTATACACATGGCAGGACAATCTTATAAGTCATTTATATGATGTGATGTTACGTTATATTATATTATATTATACACATGGCAGGACAGTAATCAGCCGTCTCTAATGTTTTGTAGAACAAGATTGTTTGCTCTGTAGACTTTTGTAGAATGTAGGTTACTAAGCTCCTCCCCCTCTGTAATATTGGCAAGGTTTAATAAACCTTGCAGCTCGTCTTACATTTCATTTACCGAAACTGCCCAATATCCTGTTTCATTGATCTCACTAGACCACTGACAAGCAATTTCAGTGAACCCTGCTGATACTTGTGTGGCTCAGGTCTTCTGTATTGGTCCATCACTGTCAGAAGAGGACAGCTCTTCTAACCATGGCTGCCCTTTAAATGGGTGGTATTAACTAAAGGTCTCCGGAGCGGTTCTTTGGACAAGGATACATTCAATTAGGACTGCTGCCCAATCGCACACAGCTTCTGGAAATCTTGCGAAGCTCGAAGTAATTTAAGCTTACTGGAAGTTTTGGCAAATTATTAATATGCAATCTTGCAGGCTTAAGACTTCGCCCAGCATTTAAACGGCCTCTTTCGCTCACGATCTGTGAGATGCTCAGAGCGCATTTCGTCTTCTCGCTTGCAATCTGTATGTTTATTTAAAATGTACGCACTTGCTCCCACAAACCAACATTTGGGCTTCCCAGGGTCCTCAGGTGAACAGTTGGCCTAATTTTTCATTCTTTCACTCGGTGCCTGTTGTGGATGTGGCAGGCACCAGCTCTTGGCTCACGATGCACTAAATCTATTATTCATATTGCCTGGTATCTTAGCGACATTGTCCTGCCACCTGTCCAATAGACAAGCTCGCCTTGTTGTACAAAGCGAAGACATACTTGTTGACAAATGGAGGCTTTGTTCTCCGGGCCCACACACACAATTCAGCGTTTGTGTAGTAATCTGGAAAGTTCATTCAGATGGACTGTATCGTTACATCACATTTGAGGATGACCGATTGTGTATTTTAAAAAGCGAGATCGTAAGATTTCCAGCTCGACTTCTTCTGTGAGTAACCACAGTTCCACAATTGTAGTGTAAAATGTGCTGCAATAATGCCAATCAGAGCTGCGTCAGACAGTACATCTGTCATAACATAATTGTTTGTCTGTTCTGATGTTATGCTCTTTCAGCTGACAGTTCAAACTTCAGTCTGTAAATCACAAGCCTTTACATTCTATGCAGCTTTTCTCATTTGTGCAACGTGGCCTCATTGCCATGCAAAGCTAGCATGCAGAAATATTTTCAAATGCATAAATCTCTTCCCAGTCTCTATATTTCATCAAGAAGTTTTTCATGTTTAATAAATTACAGCGCCGATCCTCTAAGACTTTGTTATTCATAAAGCAAAGTATTCAATTGGGATACATTTAAAATCTTAATCATAACCTGCAGGACTATTTGCAGTGTGCTAATATTTGCCTTGACGAGGCTTAAAGAAGCCCGCAGACAAAGCTCGCAGATGGGCTTATCCTGAGAAGCAAAGCTGTACTGCAGTAAAGATGGTCTCATTGTTTGTAATTGGATTATATTCACAGATTTTTGTAACCAAAAGTGTATCTATTTTTTTTTTACTGTACATCAGTTCTTTTCACAAAACAATGATTTTCTCTCTGTGTTTGATTTATAGAGTGTGCGCGGCAGCAGTGGTTCTGCAGCATTTGTGCAGCCCTGGGTACATAAAAATGTTTCCTCTGAACTGTAATGTCAGAAAGGGACATCGTGTTTTGTTTTTTGACCACAGCGAAATGTGTTTACCAGGAATTAACGATGATACCTAAAATTACAATGAAAAACTGAATGTGTCGTTTTTAATATTAACACTCTCGTCTCCTAAAAGGGTCTCTTCCCCCCCAAAAAAAAAAAATGTTTGGCATAAATATTAATAAAATCAATCAGCATTAATTAATGGTTTTAGTTCTGTATTGCAATAATGCAACATTTTATGGGAAAAAAAAATTCTGTAATAGATAATTGAAATACAATTCATGCCCCTTTTTTCATATAGTTTTGCATTATTAAAATACATATAAACAAACAAAGAAAAAAACAAGCACATAAATAGAAATATATTATATTATAGTTTTTAAACAGAGGTCTTGTGTTTTACCAAATTAAAATTGAAATGCACATATTATGTATTTTTGCCCTTTTTCAAAACATACCCTTTATTTTAAGAGCAATCCCCTTTGATCAGAGTACTGTAAGAATCATGCTTACCATAGTGAATTCATGCTGATTTAGGGTATAGGCATTTTGAACGAGTTTTATATTAATGACACTGTCCCCACCATCTGTCCAAAATACAGGACAAGGGACCATCTCCAATATGCTAGCCACCAAAGGCAAAGTAATTAATGACAGCAATAATGCCAGCAATAATGACTAGATTAAATATTTTACAGGCCGACTGCCATGCAGTGTCAAAGCCAAAAGAAAGCTAACGGCCTCCACTGAGATAATGCTTGAAGAGAAAGTCATAAAAAAAGATATTACTTGAATAAAGTAAATGACAAAATGTTGATGAAAACTGTAATGAGGAATTCTAGTTCGTAACACGCATTGTTTCGCTAATTATGTGACCTTGACATTACAGTTGATGTTAACATTCTATTTTGAGTGGTTTAGGGCATCGCATGCACAGTTTTAAGCCCTGATGGTTATAGCTAACTCGATTAAAAAGCACAAAACATTGTCCCTCTGCTAGTGGTACCTAGAGGAGTGGGTCAGAGATTCGCTCTCTGTCCTAGAACATGGTCTCTGTCTGTGCTCAATTGACAGACCTGGCATCTGACAGGGGCATCTGCTCATGGAGCCTGTGCCAGCGCGGTGTATACACGGAGACATCTGCTCCATTAGTGCCCAGGGGGCATCCTGGGCAGTACAGTAGACTGGGGGCATAACTACTGCCAGCTCCCTTCCATGGCACATCCCATGAATAGGATGGTGTAGCTGTTAGCCAGCCACAGTAGGAATAACCAGTGATGTTTTCTTAGAGGGAGGAAGACAAATGAGATTTTGCTCTCTTTAGAATGTGTAAACAATCTAAATTGATTTACAGCACTGCAAATTTGTTTCATTATGATGGTAAATCAATACAGTTATACTTGGTATCATTTTACGAGGCGTTTTGAACCTTTTTGGCCACCTCTAATAAACTGCATGCCATGAAAGGTCTTTGAACAGCATAATAACTCACATAACTTTTCACTTTTCATTTAAAATTGTGTGTTTTAACAGTGTAGTAGAGATGCCTGTGTGCACATTCATGGGGCAATTTTAGTGGTAATGTGATATGAAGCAGAATTTGTAAGCATTATATATAAATAAAGTATTAAAAAGATTTATTAAAATTGATCACAAAATACAATTGTTTGGTCTGCTTGATGTATATACAAAGCAATCAGCACTGTTCACTTGGATTTAGTGTAGAGTAGTGTAAATGTGTATATATATATATATATATATGTTATATTGATTAAAACACTTTTTTAATTACTTGTACAGTAAATTAAACACAAAAACGATTTTTACAAAATATTTCTACTTCAGATAAATGCTGTACTTTTCAGATAGCTAAAAAAATCTTACTATGGCTAAAAAATGGTCTGGCTGAAGAAAAGAAAAAAGGTCTGGCGGAAAAAAAGAAAAACATTCTTGAGCACCAAGTGAGCATATTAAAATGATTTCTGTAGAATCATGTGACACAGGAGACTGGGGCAATGGCTGCTGAAAATTTAGCTTAGAAAGCAGTTATTTTAAATTGCAAAAATATGTAATAATTATTAAATTTCTCATACTGTTTGTATTGTATTTTTAGCAAATAGATGTAATCCTGGCACGCATAAGAGTCTTCTCTCAAAAGCATTAAAAAAATCTTACTGACCTCAAACTTTTGAATGGTAGTGTGTATTTGGCAGGAACTGGCGGTTGTATAATCTTAAAGGGCTGTTAATACTCTTTTAAACAAATCCGTTACGGTGAAATTTGAGCTGAGGGAGTTTGGAGTGCACACAGGTGGCCCTGTGAAAGCTCCATTTCAACATCTGCTCAGGTTCCATTATGATATTGATCAAAAACATCGATTAAATTATTCAAATACACTCTGATCTTCCTAATTAAAGCCTATAATATACAATAAATGATCCTTTTACTTAGTTTGCCACACAAGCTTCTTTACACTAACAGTGTTTGAAATAATACAATCAGCTGTATTACTATATCCATCATAATGGGTTCAGGGAACTGCAAAGTGTCAAAGGTCAGGTGGTGACGCTGATGTAGAACAGTCAGCGCACAGGTTGGTGCCTCTCAGGAGTTTGCCATGAGGTCATCAGCCATCTGACATGTAAAGAGCAGCGGGGTCAAGAGGTCACCGGTTACAGCTTGTGTTACAGCATAACAGCTTTTAATGGACGTGGACTATTACGGACCATTAGCATCACTCGCATGTGCTTTCATGAAGGAAAAATGGAAGCCAGACTGAAAAAGTTTAGGGGTGTTTATGCTTTTGTTTTACAGGCGGACTGGGTTGTTTTTCTACAACATCTTTAATTGCATCCATTTAATAGTGAGATGCTTCATGAAGTGATTGCACAGAATCAACATGATTTTTCTGAGAAGTGCAGTGGTGTCAGATAACCATGCAGTTGTACTAAATGTGTTTGCATAACTGCATAAAGGTTATTGCCACATAACACAGCTGCATAAGCACAGACTAAATGCTTAAAAAGGGATAATGTTGTCATAAGTTTGAAAGGGAATGAAAAGTATCATAATTAAGAACTAAATGATATCAAAAGTAGCATGGAAATATCGGATAAATGAAGTTATCTATTCGATTACATATTGGCCTTTTGGTAAGTCAGCAGTTTGGAATGGGACGCATTCTGCATGTGGCCTTCTCGAGCATGTCTCTATAATTAATAGAGAAAGGGGTAATGGTCCAGTATTAGGGAACATTTTGATGTTAGATGAGCTATGTTAATGAAAAAGTGATGGAAAAGACATTAGCTTCTCTCTGAACCTAGAGGTTCAAATGAAGGAGCAATACCCAAATCAAAACATTTCATCATCTCTTCCCTGCCAACAGAAATTAAGGAGCCCACACAGAAGGCTCAAGCCATGAAGAAACTGATCCATCAACTCCCCAAACCCAACCACAACACCATGAAAGTGCTCTTCTACCACCTGAGGAGGTAAGTCTCCATCCATGCACACAACCATGGGCGGAAAACAAATACAGGGTCCCGCACAGGACATTTTGGGCACCCCTGAACCATTTAGTTAGGTGGCGGGAGGATAACGCCTACATTGATTATATTCTTTTTGGAAGCAGGACATTTTACGCAGTAAATGAATCATTTAGCGATTTAAGTGTTGGAGTCCTATCAGTGTCTGTTTTAGTTATCTGAGTTTTATTGGTATCTGTCAACTTCAGAGGTTTTCACAAACGTCTTGATGATCTAGCTATTTATATCAACCAAACTAGCTTTCTGTTTAACTGCATAAGACTCAACTTTATGGTCAGACATTGTCTGTTTAATGCTTTATCCTTTTTTGAAGTCCAGATTTGAGCTTTTTTTGAGCTATGTTGAAGGAAAAACTTCAGTGTAGGTACCATATAAGATCGTAATGGCATGAAGGTGTGATGGAAATGATGACAGCATTTTTATTTTTGGGAGAACTACTCCTTTGAGGTAACCTATCACACTGCTCTGCACTGCTAACTGACCCTAACAGTACAAAACCAGAAAAGACGTCCCTTTTTTACAAATGGAAAGTTTGTGATGTATTTTTATGATGTTAGCAGATCAAAGATGGATTGCAAAGTATTTTTTTAGAGTGAGCTCAAAAAAAAGTCCTACATCTGAAAACCTTTCACACAAAAGTCCTTAATAAACAGGATGCAACTTGAACAGAGGACTCAGTATGAACCATAATGTGTGTGTGTGTGTGTGTGCGTGTTTCCGTGTGTCAACGCTCAAGTCCTTGTCCATGATAGCGTTACTGGCACAGCCAGAAGGCCATATGGCTAGTCTCCATCTCCCAGGAGGGGTGTTCTATCCCACTTTACCCTTCTGCACATTTACCACCCTGCACAGGAGGGCCACAGGACTCATCTCAGATTGATGAGCACCCCCTCCTCCCTTCCCCCAATGGAACATGCCCTTTGGCACTAGTGCTAAAGTCTGTTGGGTTGCCCATGCCAGGTCTCCCAATCAGAAAACACTAATGTGTGACTGAGAGAGAGACACTCATTGAACAGTAGATTTCTAGACAGGAACACGATAATCTGAGAGTCTGATGTGCTAAAGAAAACTAGGTCTGCATTCCAAGATAAAGCTTGACAAGTTTTTTACTTATCTGGTGAACATGCTAGAACACAAACCTGCTGCCTCCTGTCCTGCAGTATCCATCATGAGGTTTACAAACATCAAATACAATATTTAATATTATACTGCAGTGCTTTCCAAGTTTTTGTCTTATTTACTTCCACAACTCCCAAAAAGTGCCCTTTAATCAATGAATATATTATTTAAATTATTATTATAAATCTAATTTATAGTTTTATTTTCTTTTTAAAGCATTATTCTAAATTTAAATGTTGTTTAACACTGATAATTATTATTTTTATGATCTAATTACTGATTGTTTATATTATATTATATAATTCTGCATATTGTTTAACATTTAAAATTGATGTTTTGGTTTATAATAACAGTGACAGTTATATTAACGATAGTACTAAGAAGAAGAAGAAACCAAAACATTACATTTTATATTTTAAACAATATAATATATATTTAAATAATACAATAAATATTTAGTAAACAAATAATAAATGTTAACAAATATTCAGAATAACTCTTTAAAAAATCAAATGAAAATAATAAAATGATTTTTTTTGAAAGGGTGCTTGATGTAGTTAAGTAAATAAATAAATTATAATAAATAATAACAGTATACATTAAATAATAATACAAAATAAATAAGATGAAAAAGTTAAAAAGCACTGCTGTATAATATAAAATTTTGTATTTAGTATTTGTAAGCCTCATGATGGATACTGCTGGACAGGAGGCAGTAGGTTTGTGTTTTTAGCATGTTTACCAGAAAAATGTAAATACGTGTCAAGCTTTATAATATAACACATAACTCATTATTGGATTTGTGTTTATTAGATGCATTTCTGATGTTATTTTTAGACGACACACATGCACATATATTTCCCTGCCCCACAAACCTGCTTAAGTGCCACCGTAGTTCCCAAACTGTACTCAGATCTGCACACAGGCACGAGGGCAAAGCATTGTCGTAAATTCACTGAATGGTGGCATCAGAAAATCCATTCAGCTTTTATTCTGCTTACCAAAAAGCTGTTACAGTGGAACTTGTGGTGACACTGAAAATCCCTGTAGTGCCACCAAGTCTGTTCCTTCTCCACAGTGACTTTCCTGCTGCTCCTTACTCTCACTATTAGAGCAATAAACGTAAAGAGAGAGAGCTTTGAATCCAAAGCTCAGTTTGCTTTGTGGGCACCACACCCCGGCCAAGTGATGTGGTTCTGTTTATTTTATATTCTCACTTAAGTCATACTTGTTTCTGTCTACTGCTTTCCCTCTCTAAATATCAGGATGACTTTCCCATGAATAAAGGCAAGGAATGTGTGGTCAGAGTGAATTAGGTTAGAGTGTGTGTTGTATTTGTCTTCTAAGACAAATGTATATGTATGCAGTCCACAATGAGATGAAGAAAGAACAATAAGGGTAGATGCTTTGCAGCTTATGGTTCAACGCATCAATAGTATTCAGAATATTGCACGCGTCATTTTATTGGTTTGTTGCATCTTTCACACTCAAAGTATCCTCGTCTGATCAAACGTCAGTTTTCGCCTTTTACACTTCCTGTGTTTCTCTTGTAACACAGGTATGCCTAACTGAAGCAGCTCTCTCATCCCCTGCTGTCATGCCTTTGTAGGTTATATTTTGCGCTGACTTGGCTCATCTAAAGTGGTGAAAGTCAAAAGCTCTTTGTTGTGGGCGCTTTCTGTGCCCGCATGGAACCAATGTTCATTTTTTTCTTTTGGTCCGTGGAGCCTGGATTCAATAACCAGTTGTGCGCTCGCATTGTGATGATGTGGTCAAGGCAACCAGATTTTCTCAACAGTACACTTGCTCAGTAGTGCTATTTATGTCATTTTTTGTGGGAGGTTTTGTCACCACCGCTCATATTTCCCGTTCACCACAAGTGATTTAAAAGGCCACAGGTTTTGTTTTTTGTTAGTAATTCAAGGTTCCGTTCGCCTTTGTGCTGAAAAAGAAACCTGGGGAAAACTCTGATCAGGAAAGCCAAAAAAAAAAACATTTCTTCTCATCTATGTTTGGTGTCTCTCAAATTAGATGGACGGAAACTGCCGTCGTGCGAATTTTGATATCCACCAAAGTATATGGGCAGCAGTTTATGACCTTTTATGGTGCAGACAGGAAATAATAAATGTAAAAATGCAGAGTATCCAAATATTGTGTAAGTGGAAAATCTAAATCAAAGCTCCTCTGATAAAAGCGAGACTTTCTTTTATAGGTTCAGTCAAGGCTGTCGTCTTATAACATGAAAATGACACAGTTTAAAGCTTGGAGCGATTCTGTAACCCCCACCCCACCTCAGAGTATTATTCGTCCCATGATTCTTCAGGAGCCAGTTAGGCTGACCCAATTAGCACTGGCCTCCTAGGCGGGGAATGACGGCATTGTGCACTATCCTCCATTTCCTGTCATGCCCCGCTTGCAAACGAGATGCTAATTAATAACCATTGGCATCTTGAGCCGTACATGTCGGCTTATGTACGGGATATCAATGATTTGTCAGATTCAACCAAGCGTAACGCAGTCACCTCCGGTCAAGCTGCCCACAGCCTGGCCCTTACCCAGGCACCAGAGCTTCTTCACTGGGCTCCAAGTCAGCTGATGGTTTAATGAGCGCATTTTGCCATAAATACCCAGATACTGAGGACCAGATTGCGTCCTTCCCTTTTCCAAATCAACAAATTTCTTTACTGAAAGTGTTAATTTAGGCGAGGTGTGCAAAAAATGCTTTCTCTAAGTCTGAGGTATTCTAGATGAAGGACATAATTTTAACTCAAGATAAATTTGAAATGATAATGCAATATGTCTATATACAATTTATATAGCGATATATACAATATATACCTTATAATATGCATTATTTCAGTTTTACATTTTATTTTTTATATGCACCTCATTTTATTTAATAGTTTGTGTTTATTTGTTCTGTATTATTTATTTGCTGTATTTCTTTTTATTGATTTATTTCTTTTTTTGGAAATAAGGGCTCTGGACTGTCACGTTTGACGACTTTATTTTGATTTAAAAAATTTATTTGCATTTACATTTTTATATGCAATAACATATGATATATAAAGTGCTATCATATATATATATATATATATATAGACACACAAGTTGTTTTTATAAATGCATTTTTTGTGTTTGTATGCATATTTTTTATAAACAGGATATTTGTAAAAAAAATTAATGAAATAAATCTATTAAAAATGAATTATAATTATTATTATTATTATTTTTACATTTTATTGTTTTTATGTGTATTTTATATAATTTATATATAAGCTATTTAAATATACCACTAATTTCTTTTACATGGTTCTCTGTTGAGATATTTTTTTTTTGCCTTCCAGAGAGTGTCTTCCGATTGCACTTCTTACCCCATGTGCTGCTACTGTAATTGAAAATGATAATGACTGTAATTAAGCTTCTATCATGATTTTAATCGATCTGGCATTACTGATAGCAGAGATGAATGTGAAGGTGGGGGGTGTGGGGGTCATGTATATAGTGGTGTCACAGTGGCATAATTACCAAAAAACACTAAAAGGTTCGACAAAAAGCTTCATATTTAATGTTTTGAAAAATCTCTTCGGAAATGAAGTCTCTCTCCTTAAGATCATTAGCAGACCATTAGCAATGGCAGCCGGGATCCTTACATCATAGTGCGCTAATTAGGTTAAAATGCTCATGGCAGGACAAGCGTCTAGCTGTGATGTACAGGGGAAACGAAATGGCCGAGGTTATTTATACACATTAATGGGGAATTATTGAGAGCGCTTGGCCTGCCTCTTAAGTTGTGTTTCTCCACTGAAATGGCGTTCCAAAGTCCCAATAACACACATGTGGAGGGACGTCACATGTACCGTAGCGTCAATGTTACCTCGTTCAGAGACGAGTGCGGGAGTATTTTGACAACAATGTGGGGATTATAGATTGTTAAGTTGCGTTGCATAATTGTAGACCATTATTTTGATAGATGTGACCATAAACGTAGATGGCACAGGACGTCGGTTACACTACGGTACAATATTCGTGAGTGCAGCAAACCCAACACACTCCTAATCAGTACCTTTCAGAACTGGGCCGCGGTGAAACCATACAAAGTGTGCTTCTAAATGTTAAGCCTGCTTCCCACCTCTTAGTCAGGATCCCGTTGACAACTTGGAAGGAAGCCCTCCACCACAATCCCTCCCTCCCTTTCCAGGCCTCAACCCATAACAGAGCCAGAGGGCTCCAATCTGGCTCCTTCTAAGAGTCCTCCAATACCCCAGTATTGATTGTCTCTCCGCCACAGCCAAACCTCAGCTCAGAGAGATTTCGTTAAAAGTGCGCTTAGATGCCTCCAAAGACCAGGCACAAGTCCTCAAAAACACCCTGCCGATGGTCTGTCACCGACGATCTGAGTAGGTTTTTATGACAGGAAACGAGCACACTTTAATGATTGTACTTGTACGCCGTAGTCAGTTCTTCCATTAGGGATCTTCACAAGACTTGCAAACTGGATTGGTTGCTATTGTATTGCATCAATGATCTGGTGTTTTTCTGTTTTACAGAGTCCTGACGAAGTCAAAGAAAAACCTGATGTCGACTCAGGGCATCAGCATCGTATTTGGACCGACTCTCATGTGGCCCGAGTTTGAATCCGGAAACATGGAAGTCAATATGGTGTATCAGAATCAAATAGTTGAGTCCATTCTCATTGAGTGTGCGGAGATCTTTGGACCAGAGGGCAAGTAAAGTCAGCCCAGAGTATTCTGGGGGTGGAAAAAAAAAGACTGAAAAAGAGTGAGAAATTCAAACATTTGAAAGTGTTTTTGTGTGTGTGCTGGTTGGATGTTACGCTCATGTAAAATTGTTACATGTTTTAAATTTTTTTCATATTTGCTTCTTGAAGAGAAAAAAAAAGTTTAACATAAAAAAGACCCATGTTTAAAATTTTATATACTGTATGAACTTACATAGAGTTATATTTTTGTATAATGCAAAGTTGCATTAAATCATACCTCAAAACATCATTGGCAAAATTAATGTCTTGGTCTTTTGTGACTGGGAAATTAAGCCATTTTTGTATATGGGTTTTGTACAATAATATATTCTGATGGATAATTTTAGATTGAAATGAATTGGCTGTAAGTGTTTTTTGGTAGTTTTTTTGTCAAACTTTTATTTGGCAGAAACCTGAAATAGCAAACTTGTGATCATTTTCTGGCAGAACATACAGTCTGTTGCAACAGGTTTTTGCTTTGTGTTGTGTTTCATTAATGGCAAAGGTACATGTTTTATTTTTTCAAATATTATTTTAACAAAGTTTTGTACAATTCTTGTTTTAAAAAAAAAAGGAAAAATCATGCCATATTTCATACTACATTGAGTTTTCTGCTCTTCTTCATAAACTCTGTCACTCTATGGACCCTTTGCATTGTCAGATAATGTACAGCGCGATCACATCGGTTTCTAATCAAACTGCCAAAGTCCTCTCCAATTCTCGAACAGCAGTCTCTTTTTATTTGCTTCCCGCAGGCCAGTGCTGAGACTGTCTGCATGGAATGTGTTTTTAATTCCATCCCAGAGATAAGAGAGAGTCTGTAATTACGGGAAGAGCCATCCCTCCTTGTAGCTTTTTCCCTGCATCAGATCCCTCATAGTTTGGCATCTCGAGCAGTAATGATGAAGGGGTACTGGAGGAACAGGAGGGCGACATAAACCACATTTGCGGGTTGTGCGTCTCTCTAAATCTCGACTGAAAATAACGCAGTGAAATGAGATGCAGCTTTTAGTGACCTCTCTGGCACAGCTGCACTTCACTCAGGGACCTTAACGAGTTCGGCAGGCCACCAAGACCTTCATCGCAGAACCTTTGAAAAGATACACACGTACTCGTTTTTTCTCCGACCACAAAAAAAAGTTTACAGAGAGCTTGGATCCTGTGTTGAACGTGGTGGCTTAGTTTGTCATTAGGTTTTGACACCTAAAAAACGTTTACCATGCCAGACAGGCTCAATTGCTTCGAAGCTAGACAAGAAAATCTGAAATAAAAAAAGAATTGAGGAAATGCGGCTCAGAAGTATTACAGGACTATAAAAAGTGCAGGCACTCCATGATTATGACTGTAATGCAGACAAAGCTTTGCTTTAAATGTGATGTACACTGTTCTATTGAGATAAAAATTTGCTGCAGTCTTGATAGTTTATACATATGTTTTTGTAATAATACATATCCAATAAACCCAGTTCCAGACATTTCTGTCAGTGGTTTTGTTTGAAGAAAAAAATGTTTGTTTGCATTGTATAGGATTAAAATCAAAATGTCTCATCAGAACTGGACTAATGTCATGATAGAGATACACCTCAGTGTTTCATTTCACAGCACGTGGGTCCTGGTCAAAAGTAGGCACTGAACATCAGCTGCCCAAGCAGAGCCGAGCCCGAGAGGCCATGCTGTAGAGTTCATTCTTGCATTAAATGCTTCAAATAACAAGAAATCAGAATGTGTGGGAGGATGGACTGAAGTGGTAAGTAACCCAGGGGAGAATATTGGCAGATATTCGCCGTGTACATGAAGCGAACGCCCAGATTTATTCTGTGCTAGAGCCCGTGGTCACATGACACTGGGCTTTGTGCAACACAGCTCACACTTTGAGAGCCGTCGTACTGCAGGTGGTGCTTAGCTCATTAATATGTGCAAAATAAACGTCTCCCATCAAATTGGCTTGTGAAAAGGTGTGGTGCATTTTGAGTGTTTGGAATGTGGTGTGAAGTGACTGAATCTATAAAAAAAAAAAAAAAAAAAATGGGCAAAGTATTTATTTCAGTATTTTTGCTGCACAGAATTTGACCCTCTTATGGTGTTTGTGATCACACAAACACAATAAAAAAGTGATATTGAAAAACATAATTTGGAATTTATTTTCATAAATTTTAAAATGTATTTATTCCTGTGATAGCAAAAGTGAACAAAAATCATTGTATTATACGGATTTGGTGCTCAAGAAACATTGAGCCAAATAAAAGAAATTTCTTTCAAAAAAAGAATCTCACTGACAAAACTGTTGAATGACAATGTGCACATACTACATACACACACACACATATATATATACTATATATATATATATATATATATATATATATAATGTGCCATCATTATGTTTAGGAACAAATAGCAACAAATTATCAAGTCTGATAACCATTGTGACCAGTGTGAAGAGCTCCATTGACGCCATGCGGTCGGTGGGCGAGGGGCACACAAAGCCGTATGAAACTGCGGCCTTCGTGTTTTTTCTACGTAAGCCAAGACGTTCCACGTCTAATGATTTCATGTAATAACTGGAGACCACTGCGCTTTTCCGAACCCCGACAAACTCCCACACACCCCACCCCCACACTTTGTTTTCCCATCCTTCTTGGCAGAGCTTCATGGAAACGAGCGTCTTTGTAAGTCCGCAAAAAACAGAAAAAGAAATGCAAAAAAGGGCCCAAAAGTAAATGAAAGCATAACAATACAGTGTCCCTGTGAGATGCCTGCCATGTTCTAACCACCAGGCCCCATTAAAAAGAGCCTGGGCTCCAACAGAACATGGCAGCATATTGATAGCATATGACTGAGTCACATGAGGACAACTATGTCTCTCTCTCTCTCTCTCGCTTATCCCTTCCTCGGGTCTTCCTTTAAGATCAGGGATCAGGGCAATGTTAGATGAATTTAAGAGTGAAAGTATGTCACATATTCTACCTGTTAGTTCAGCCAGGGCCTCTTTTTCATCCCGTGTTCAGAAATAAACAAATGATAAAATCTCACAACTGTACTGTACAACCACAAACAGTAGTACACACTTCCCCCCTTGGTAATGGTATAATTGGACAGCGTGCCACAACATGAGCTGGTGTGAAAAAAAGACTAAAATAAATAAACTGGCATCAAGCAGCACACAAAGAGAAAATAAAAGCCTTTTTTATGTATAGCCCACTTCTCATTTACAAGCCCTTCACTTACATTGCTTTAAAAAATTAATTATTTAAAAATCACATTAATGGTATATTTATTATCAGTAGCATATTGATAGCTATTGATATATTCTGACGACTACTGAAGGAAAAAAAAAAAAAATCTAAAATAAGAAAAATCTAAATCACAATTATTAAAAATGAATAAACGAGAATTGCAATCTAGAGAAATTTACCCAATATAATGTGATTGAGATTACAGAAAATAAATAAATAAAAAGCTACCCTCTTGTCGGGTTGAAATAAGAATCCCTTCATTAAACCATAATTAGAAAAACATATTAAAATAAATGCATTATTAATGCATATGAAAAAATAAATCCTTCCTAATTTGGTGACAACCACGCTCAAACTGTACTGTGACCACTAAATTTTGCTCAAGTCAGAACTTGAGGGTTCTCATTAAAGTGCCATTTCCATTTTCCATTTCCTAAATCCTTGTGCTGGTTTCTTCTGAGGCTGTGATGATTCTGTGCCGTTTCATTTGCAGTGAGTTGCTGCTCTAAATTCTGTTCTGGTTACAGCAACGAACTTGGAAATGACAGAGAGAATGCTAAGAGTAACCTTACCTTCACTTCCAAGCATCCCATAATCGAGATACCATTATCTGTAAAGGTCTGAGCATCATTTTTAAACTCAAAACTGACCATAAACAGACGGATATTTATACCTGAAGTCAAACTCACTTCAGTGATTCCCCTGACACATATTAAAAATATAATGTCATAAAATGTGAATGGCAGATTTCCAAGCTCTGTGCTACTCCAGTGGGACACCAAACATGAACTGGAGGAGAAAAAAATAAGAGGACCGCACAAGTCTTGATACCATTTGTTTTGCCATTGAATTCAGCCGGCATTAAATTAGCTTCATATCCCTAGAACACCATCAGTGAGAAAACAGCAACAGGCCAATGAAATGGTTTAATGTGCACTGAGTTTTATAGAGGTTGCTGTTAACTTTTAATATGTGGGGTGACATTTTGTGCCGAAACAGCAGGTTATAGGCTTTATGGCGTCATTAGGTCCTGACCTCAGGTCGGCCTGGAGTAGATGGCAAATTCATCTGACATTGCCAGATAAGGTGGAAACAGGTCGATCGCATCCACGTGCTCCTTATAAATAACACAAGGATGAACAAAAAATAGGCAAATCAGCGATAATGCTTTGATAACTCACGCTAAATATCATACGCCACACAAAAGTATCTCCCTGACCCCTAAAATGTGAAATAAATTACATATGGAGGTAGGATATTAGGACTATTTTTCTACGAGCTGTAAAGGAAGAACTGCTACTTAATGAGGAGTAATGAGACTAATCTTGGACGCATACGAGGAGATGGCGACGTGATTATATTTGAGCCTTTAATTTGAATCTTCTGTCCGGCGCACCTGAATAATCGATGCATCTGAAATAATAACGTCAGAAAGTCCAAAGCCTTATTGAGAGAATGTCTGATAATAAAGGAGGAATCCTTCAATAACTCTTGCAATAAAAGTCAGGACTCTTTTAATAACACATATGTTGGCAGGCCCGAGGTGGGCCGTGTGATTGTGGCATTGCTCTGATGTGAAAGCAGACACTTACATCTTTATGGAAAATCTGACAGGCCATTGTTAGTTTGCCCAGATTTTACATTTTGCAAAAACATATAAATAGCTAGTTACCATGCCCCCTTAATTATGCAGCGGGTTCCCGGTTGCAACGTACAGCCAGATCTCCGACGCAAGGAAAATAAAAGAACCATATTTAGATTCGACCACAGTCCTGGGGAAGCCTTGCATCAACCTTTACTGAGCCTCGGGGGACTTTGTCACAACCTGGCAACCTCAGGTGGAGCGAGAGCCCACAACGTTTCAAGCCGCAACTTGGCTGCCGCTCTGTCGGAGTGGGAAACGAAGACTCCAGAATTCCAGGCTGGAGTCCTCCGGCACAAAGGATAAAAATGGATATGAACCGAAATATGAGGTGGGCCCGCCTAGGCGCAACACGAAAGCGGTTTCAGGTTTTTTGATTGTTTATTTTTACTTTGTTCTTTTTTCCCCCATTAACCACAAATAAAAAGTAGCTTTTTTCCGTCATGAGAACATTCAAATCGCATATATACGCTTTTCTTAAATAATTCCGGGGCACAAACTCTCTTTCACATTGAGGCTCGAGTTTAAATCATAATGTATTTCTCGGGGGTCACGTCATGACCTGTGCTCTTCTGGTAACATCCTGTCACTGTCGGCTCCCAGGAGAGATCTGAAACGGTCCCCCAGAGCGTCCCAGGAGAAAGCGTGGAGGTTCACCTAGGAAAAAGAGTCAGAGAGTAAAGGGGAAAGAGATGGAAAAAGCAGAGAACAGTGACAGAATTAGAATTCTATTGTTATATGATTGGTTGAGCAGTGGCTGTCAAATGGGTTAGTTTCAGGATTGGAAACTTTGCAACTTTAAATCAAACATTTAAACATATTTATAATGCTACTAAATGCATTGTGTATGGTTTTAAAGTCAGTAATTCACATTATAGTTTTATATTAAATGTAGCATGTTTTATATTTTCTTTTTTTTTTGCATTAAAACCTGTCAAATTTATAAAAAAATAGAGTGGATGTATGACCTTTGACCTCAACAACAAAATTTATATTTATGCATTTTCTTGAGTGAAAAATTATTGAGTGTTATTATAGAGGTGAATATTTTTTTTTTTTTTCCTCTATCAGACCTGAGACCCACCGGTTAATGGCTTTTATTGATCTTGTTCTACCTTTACATAAAGAGCTTAGCTTAACTGATTTACAGTACATCTCCATAGCACAAAAGAATAGATTACATTTTTAATTACTAGCCACATATTAGCATCGTTGATGAATGTCATTCCCAGTATTTCGTGACGTAAAAGAATTCTCTGTAGGAGTCTGCATTTGTTTGGATTCCCAGCTAAATTAACATTGTTTACCTGAGTAACATGGTGTCTGACTAATTGTGGACGCTTGCAGAAGTCTTGTAGTCTTTTACACAGCTGTTCAGGTGTTGAATACAGATATGTCGCTACAAGAGGAAAATACATATTTGATAAGTCAGAAACCTCAAAGAGCAGATGAGATCGCAGGCACTTTCAGCATTAAAAATTCAACTGACACCATGCTGCGTGACGCTGTACATTATTGAACTGTGGTAATATTTACTTATTTATATACAAATGCCAGAATGGTTTACGGCAAATTCTTCGATTGTGCTTTAAGATGAATAAGTCATTATATATAGAAGTTGAACACTGCAGCTTTGCCCGTGACAATAAATCATCTTTTGCATATGAAATTGAGCTAGGCAAATCAGGAAAATGACATTTTTACCAGGGAATATTTCAGGATAGACCAAAGCCTTCGGACACAGGGGGTAACAACCACAATGGACCGCTTCTAACCTGAAAGAGAAGATTTATGCCATTAAATATCCAGTTCAGGAGTCAGGACTGCATTGACCGAATGTATTGAAATTACTTGGATGCATTTCCCCAATTAGTCATTTCTGAAACGGCACCATGGGAGTTGCTATGAAGCTGACAACAAACCAAAAGAGTTGCCGTTACTGAAGAAAGCCATCATAACTGGCTGAGGGAAGGTTATCTTTTCAACCTACCACCCGCTGGATGAAGCGGCACCTTGTACTACACCTTGATCAACATCAACCGTTACACACAGCAGATCAAAGCATTTCAAATCATTTGACCAATTCAAATACCTAATAAACTCTCGTAATGCTACCTCATAACTATGGCATAGTTTTACACACACTATCTCATGCTTTTAGTTCATCAAATAGTTCAATCTAGGGCAAACTTTGCTCCCAACTGATTCAACTCATTTGAACCCCTATTGCTGGCAGTGGAAATGACCGGCTGTTTAAATATTTTGTAGAATGAGTATTAATATTTAATGAGTCTATCCATCTCTCCCTTCACCATCAGATCCTCATCTCATTTCCCATGCTAAAACCATGCATATTTTAATATCCGATTAGCCCTCTGCCATTCACGGCTGAAATTTCAAAATTCTGATTGATCAATGGGACAAATCTCCTCGAACAATCATGTGGATTTGGGAAACATCTCAGAATCGCAGAGTTGCGTTTCAAAGTGGTTTGTATTGTTGCATATTTAATGGTCACTCATAAAATGCTAACACTTCAGATCTGAGACATCGGAAACAAAGCATACTTATTTTTTTATCATTTCTTTCATTCTTTTAGTACAATCCTGCAGTTGCAGGAATCATGAATCAAGCAGTTTTAGTTAAAGGTGGGCCACATATCTGACCAACCATGCTTTCTTGCATCTGTCTGCACTTTTATTTAAATGTTTTCTATGTATACATGTGATAAATCTTCATTTTTTAAAGTTAATATTAGTTCAACTTTTAAAAACAGATCTCGATACCACTGTATTCTGAATAACAGTCATTAGCAGCTAGCGGATGCATACTAAAAAAGTCCCATTCATTTTCTATTTGCACACATGCAATCAAAAATCCACTTCTTTATTCCAACAAATTATAAATCAGTTGGAAGAAAAGTAAAAGAACACATCACCTATAATTTCTCTACAAAGGAAAAAGCAAAACAAAAGGCAAACAGTCACCGTCCTTGAGCAAACACCAGAAAGTGAAGGTTTAGTGTAGTATTACCTACTCTGCAACGTCAACATCCCCTTCCCTGATCAAATTCACAGTGAACACAGTAAATCAAAGTCGCTCGGCTGGAGTCTATGACAGCCCGTCGTATGAAACTGATTAAGGTCAGTTCCATGTCAATGCAGTTAATGTGTGAGCGTGCAAATGCTTATCAGGCTTTTCATCTCAAATATAATTAGGCGATCATTCTGCTTGGCTGCCTTACTGTTTTTCTGGAGGGCACGGATGGGCGTCTGCTGACAATTAATCAGATTAGGCTAATTTCCACAATAACGAGGACAGAACACGGTGGAGAAAAGTCCCCTTGCGTGGTGCAGAGTTGACCAATGAGAAGCAAGGACTGATCGGCAAAAGCATTTGAGCAGGTGATTCGAGTTCTGAGGTCTGGAGGCCTCTTTCTCATGTCATCAGTCCTTTGTAGCAAAATTGATTTAGAAAGTGGATGTTTCTTCAACTCCAGGCACTTTTATAACCCTGGGACTGATTTGTATTAAAAAGAACAGATTTTAATTGGTTCTCTTTTCTTCCTTTTTTTTGTTATATGAAGGCCACATTCAAAAATGTTTTAGAAACTTATCTTGTCTTCATCAGTTATTTTGTATATTTTTCAAATGTATTACGTAAAGATTTTATTGTTTCACTCTTGCAAAAGCCAAACATACATTGTATGGTTCTGAATTATTGATTTTTGTTTCTTTTATGCCAAAAATAATTAGGATATTAAGAAAAGATTGTAAATTTCTTGCAGTAAATGTATCATTTTTGATTAATACTACGTATGCATTACTACGAACATCATTTGGCCAACTTTAAAGGTGATATTGTCAATATTTGGATTTTTTTTGTACACTCAAATTCCAGATTTTCAAACAGTTGTATTCAATATTGTCCTATCCTAACAAAATACACATCAATGGAAAGCTTATTTATTCAGCTTTGCGATGATGTAGAAAACTACAGTTCGACAAATTGACACTTATGACTGGTTTTGTGTTCCATGGTCACATATGTGCTCTTTAAGTACAAATACACAGACAATATGTCAGTAATGCGCATTGTAATAAACAACACGTTAATAGTGAACAGCATTTCCTAATCTAAAGGGTTAGCGGAGTTTTCATTACATGCATTAAAGATAATTCTGTAACTATGGTGTGCTCATATTAAAGGAAACATCCTAGCATTTATTACCCTTGTTCAACTCAATTCAAACGAGACGTTTTTTTGATAGTTAACCATTAAGAAAAGTCGACAGCAGGTGTTTGATCAGTGTTTGAACACACACATCGCCTGAGGACATGAACGTAAAACACACACAGCCAAGGAGTCTCCTTATTTCTCCTCGCCAATGGACTTTGATCAAATGAAATCGAGAACAACCTCAGCCGTATGTAGTAAGAGTCCCAGAGGGAGTGCCAGTCTAAACCGTTACCTCGCAAAGCAAAGGATGTTTCCATCCACTCAATATCAAGGCCCAGAAAATTCATCAATGCTGTCATCTAATAGGATGTATGCATTTAGAGTACAGAACAAGGATAAGTGAATTCCCCAATGTAGAACGAGCCCCTGCTTCAGATCAGTGCTACCTCGGCCCTGGGCATTACCAAACAAACTCTTCAAAAGTCAAGCACAGGTGACTGAAGATATTGATCCGGGCGATGCTGAACACATCAAGGGTGGTGCTTTCAAAGGTCCCTCCTGACAGTGAAACACCCCCAAGACAAGAGAAGATAGGCCTCTGGGATTGAATGCAACCTTTCAATTATGCCAGTTTGGGCTTTGGAGATTTACAAAGACTTTCTGCATTCATATAACGAAACAAACAGAAGCTACTATTTTTTTTTCTCAAAATTTCATAAAAATATGAGCAAACAACACTTCTGCTAATAGACACCCATTGTGGTGCCTTTCTGTTTGGAGAGAGCATATTTCTGTGACAGACAGCAGATGAAACTCACATTGCTACTCCGAAAAACTCGTGCTTGGCTGTGGAAACGACGACATCTGCTTGGCACAGCGCTTTGAGGTAATCTTCCTTACTGGGCATGAAACCCCAGTGCTGGATGTGGTCAACCAACTGTTCTTTGGCTTCTAAAAAGATGTCTATAGTGGGAAGGAACAGAGAAAGGGACAGAAGCCTCAATATCGATGTGTAGCAATTAGCGGAGAGAGGGATGTTTAAAGTTTTGGTCATATTTTGCGAGAAGATAAAATAAGCAAGGTCATCATAAATTTGGACATAAAACGGAGAAGGGCACAAATAATCAATAATGTCATTCTATTAGCGAAATCAAAATAGATTAAAACCGTTTCAGTGTGATTGCCTTCCGAGCAATCGTAAACATAATTTCATAACATGAGCAACCTTTACGATCTGTTTATTTCTTTTGGTCCTGCAGCTGTTTATGCTGCGATAAAAGTTCGCATCTCAATATAAGAGATTGTGTTTCCTGTAAGTCTAGCTTTGGCAGTGCTAGAGTGTGTGGGCACATAAATGAAATGAACACAATGCCATAAATACCCAAGACTGTCCGAAAGATATTAAAACATAATTGTCCACTAATGGGAAGTGTATTTTGCCAATGAAAATGTTGCCTGTGTGCAATAAACAGATGATCTTTGAACCTAAAGTGATGTACTTAACAAATTTGTTTCGAAGTTAAACATGTAATTACATTTGTGCATGACATCAGAGGTGTCCAACAAATAAATAATTCTATTAAAAAGCAAAGGTAAGTAAGTAAGTAAATAAAGAAATAAATAAGCAAGCGGATTCTGGTGAAGAAAAAAATATATATGGCCAACTAACTGGAACATTTTGTCTGTAAGAACTGTTGTATAAAAGCAATATCACATTTTAATTGTTTAATTATACCCCCGTCTCTAATCCCCACAGCACATGACGTACCTGGAACGTCGGCAAAGGTCTCTCCCAGGACAGAAACTTCAAAGCTCAGCTGTCGTTCTTTGAGTTTTAGTAAGGTCTGGAAGAACAGCTGCGGGTCTTTGTCATGTTCCCTTTAGCCAGACAGAGACACAACAGAAACAAAACACTATTTCACATTTGGAAGCAATAACTTAATTATAAAGTAATTAGCAGCAGGAAAGTAACAAAAATATTACCCAAAGAGAGTTAAAAAATAAAGTACAGAAAACCCCATATATAACATTTAATCACATAACTGACAGATTTATCGGAGGCATTTTCGAAAAGAAAAACATCACAACATATTTCTATTTTCTTATTTAAAAAGTGTTTAAGACTCGTCTATGGTTAATTTAAATGTACACAGAAAGCATTCTTTAATGTGAAGCGGTGTTGCCAAATCTGCATTTTTTCCCTGGAATTGGGTTTCTTTAACATTGTTGATGCAGGCTGTTTTTTTGTGTGTGTGTGTGTGTGTGTGTATTAAAGTGATCTCTGCCCCCTCAGAAAGCAAAATGTAGAGAACAGCTATGGGAACAAAAAAAACAGGGCTAGTTTTGTTTCGCAGACATGGCAACCCTGTTAATAAGTGAATTTAATCTGTGACAAAAAGTGGAACAAGCAGTTTTTATTTTTAAAACCAAATAATATACACACAGATTTTGCGGCCAAAAGCCCATTTCATTTTGTATTGATTCATTTCTTTTTAAATGACCTTCAACTTTTGTGTGTTTACCCATATGTTAGGATGTTATTGTGGAAATAATAAAAAACACACTGAGAAAACGTAAAAATCTGTGATGTGATAAAACAAACTCTGATGAAATTTCAGTGTTTGACATTTTCGATTTTGACTTCTCAGAAACGTTTATACAAATGGAAACGCTAATACAATTATTTAGATTGGAGGTGCGTGGTAAAAGTTCTGAAAGTTCCTCTTCGAATCCCAGCTCGTATACCTTAATTACACATCTGAAGCTGAGGCCACATGTTCTGTCACTATGATCCAGCCAGGCCGCTGATTGCTGGTGTGCTTCCATTAAAGTTCTGAGCTCAGCCAAGAGATCTGGTGAGCAGCTTCACAGCGATCACTGGCAATGCTTCATTACCTCAAAATAGCTCACTCTGAAGTGTGCCTTTAAATCCAAAGCACACTTTACAGGTTTTAATAAGATTAAATTAGGAGTACTTCAAAGAATGTTTTATAAAATGCTATTTCAATTTTATTTCACACTTAGAGAAGCTTGGTGACTAACCACTCATACAGTATGTGCAAGAATAGAAGAGAAATTTCCAAGTCATATATTCATGTGTAAAATAAAATAACTCATTTGTATTGTTGATTGATAATTTTAGGATTCATTTAGGTTTTGATGCCCTCTATCAAACACACATTCCAAAAATCTACTGCCTTTTAATTCTGTTCATCACCTGACCACAATCTTTTTATTTAAAAAAAAGTAGGTGCACAAACCCCTTGTGCATTTCATCCGCTACAAGACACAGCCCCAGTTTTATTCTGCACTCAAAAAGAACAGCATAGCTAACCTACATGCTAACAACACACTAGATGAAGAAGCTTCCTTCTGAATACAACGATCCTCAACGTGCGGGGTGGAAATCCTTTTCTTTGGCCCAAACTGAGCTCCTGAAGTCCTTTCAAAACCCTGACAGAGTGGTGATCCATGCAGCTCATCCCCTTGATAAAGCGGAGGTATGTTACCGAACAACGGCCTTACAGAGCTCATACATGTCGCACAAAAGAGGCTTCGACAAATCTCTGAGCTTGTCAGCACTGCCGTTCTGTATACTGTCTGAGAAAGAGCTCTCTTCACAAAAATGACGATGTTGAAGGTCAAAAACAATTACCAGGGCAGAAGCGCTTTGACAAAAGACACCTCCCACTTGGGTGGAATCTCCTTAGATGAGGTATTAGTGAGGGCTTATTTCCTCTCATTTCCGGTTCTTTTATGTTGCCTTTTCCCCCATGGCTTGACGTTGATTCCCTCATTAATTTTGCAGCCTCTTTGATTCGCTACATTGTGGATGTGATTGCTACCTCCTCTGGACTAAGACTGGTTGACCTGCGGGGAGGTGACATGGCGACTGCAGGGATGCCTATTACCCGGCCTGTCAGTCTAGTAACTAAAACAGCCTTCATGTGGCCGTGATGCCTTATTTCCTACTGACAGCATAGCGGAGGGTTAATTAATATGTCAGTTATGTTATGCAGGGATTGCTGGGGCTCAACGTGCCTCTCACGCTAAAACTGGTAGAGAGGAGACCCGAACAGACGCACGTAAACACAAGTTCACTAACAGGCACTTGCCATTCATGCAGCTTATTAAACATACAACACAAACATATTAGTGATTAATTAGAGGCTTTTCTAGGAGCTACACTTAAGGGACATTTTAAGTGCAGATGTTAATGATAGATGGCAAACTTACAGATGACCCAAATAAAGTTTGGGGAGATGGTACTTCTAGTATCAGAAAACAATCAAAAGAACAATCCCCATGTCACTTTTTTTAAGCAACATGCATAATAAAATAAATAAATGTATTTATGTAATATATTAATAATTAAATAAAATTCAATTGTATACAAACTACAATTCAAATATTTTAGAGTAGGTAAAAAATTGAAATAATAAAAATGAAAGAAGACTCTTAAGGCTGCATTTATTTGATAGAAAATAAATATTGAAATTTCTTCAGTGTTTTAGTATAAATTGCATTTATTGTACATATCATGTTACTTGTGTTTTTTGATACAATTTAATGCATGCTTGCTTATGAAAAGTAAATATTAAATCTTCCTTGTCCTTAACTTTTTTAATCGGAAGTGTAAATGTTCAAAAGTTTTTTGTTTTTTTTATAATATATCTTCTGTGTCATAAATATATCTTACTTCCCAATACTAAAATGTTTTTTTTTCTTACCCTTTGACCTCCAAGAGCAATGAGACAGAAACCAAATAAAACAAATACAAAAAAAGGGTTCTGCAGGGACCCTGCGAATCCTCATTAGCAGTCATCCGGTACCACTTAAAAGAATATGATCCTCTCATTTAGACAGCTATGATTAAATATTCCCCTTTAAGTCGCACCCATGAGGTGCATGTTTTAAAATTCAAACTCTATTTACTGCAAAAGCATGACGTTAAAGGATTCAAATCAGAAGGAAACGAAAGGGCTAATTAATGGGGCTCTTGAAAGCCCAGGATTCGGTTATCTGGGGATTGATTAGGGTCAGCTGAAAATAGCAGAGGCAAAGCCTCCGGTAAAACATAACAAAACAAACCATGACCGTGTCGATCGTTCTTGCCGTTCCTCCACAGGGAGGGGTGCGTGCTGGGGACCTAATAAGGGACTAACCATACATGAATAGATGTGAAAATGTATGGGCTGATGTCTTTGGTTACATTCGGACTGCCAGTAAACGACTTGTTTTCCACTTCTCTACTCTAACATGAGCCTAATTCATTAGTTTTAATTGTGTGCAAACATCAAAAGTTAAATTTTTTCTACAATTCTGTCTTCGCTCGCAAGTCGGGTTTACATCCTTTGTGCCGTTTTCAAGATCCCAACATATCATGTCCTTCCAAGCACCGTCCCTCTCTAATGGGGGTCTCGGCAGCACGGCTCTGGCGATAAGCAGAGCGCAGGAGGAGCCGTGGAACCAGTCACGATGCTTGCCAGCACAGCGTGGTGATGCGTCAGTGCCTGCGTCTCTTTTACTTGGTCATTAGCGCCCGCTGCACAGTCTGGGAAGAACGAGAGATGCACAAATATGCCTGGATTTCAAGACAAGCCGCAAATGAAAAAAAAAAAAAAAAACATTGCGTAATTGTGGAGAGTGATCGCCTGCAAGACAAAAGTCCAGCAGAGAGAAAAAGCCCATGCCAGGCCATGTGACTATCTGATGGTGTACTATAGTCACGGTCTTCTCTGCATTTTTTTTTTTTGAAAAACAAGGTTGCCCTTTTAGGTAAATGGGCTTTTCGGAAGCAAATTTAAGCCCCCGTCACATGCACCTGCAAACAGCTGCCCTCTCTGACCATACGCCCTGGTCAGCGCCTGCAATAAGACAGTCCCTGTAATCCAACGGATGAAGACCTATCCAGGCCACATAGAGATTAGCAATCTGCAACCAGTGATGATGACAAAAAGAGAGGCTGGAAAAAAAAGAAAAAAGGATGAAATGGGACACACTGTCAGAGATAATCCAAACCCCTTCTTATTTTTCCATCAGCTCTCGCCCTGTGTAAATCCCAATTTAACTCGGACCAAAGCCAACGTTTACGAGGCAGGGATGTTAACAGCGCTAATCCATCTGTGTTTTGCTCAGTTTTGAAGAGATTACACAATGGTCGCTTTTGTTACTGATACAAGAGTAGGTGAATGACAGATACATAACACAAACAAACATCAACAAAATCCCAGTGCCAGCATCAAACTTCGACACCGGTGGTCTTTTCGGTTGTTAATCTGATTTATGGGTGTTTTTTGGTAAGGAAACATGTCGGCGCTGCCAAGAGATGAGCAAAGAGTCATGGGAGAAATATGTGGCTTGAGCAACAGTTACTTTTTTTTTTTTTTTCAGCCCATGGCAGATGAGGTAGAGATACAATGCTGTTTGGTTTCCACTCATGCCAAGAGGAGGTCTAAAATATGGGGAGTGGAAGATATTTAAACTTCAACAAAAACCACAGAGCAATCCTGTGGGCAATAAAATATTTTCTCATCCCTCCCCCATTGGTCCCTGTGAACAAAAACTCAGTGACACAGACATTTTCTTTGCTGCCGTCTCTGCAGTTGAAGTTCCGTTCTTTTTTTTTTTTTAAAGGAATCAAACACCGATGTCACTGATATCATTCGAACAGTGGCTTTCGCCAAGATTCAATTTGGTAAAACAATGAGATGATGCTGAGATATATTACACAAGCATCCAGGGGGTCGTGGACACGTTACACGGTTAGGACTGCTTCGAACCAGTGGTCCATCTATGCATGTTATACCAAAACAAGCATGTTATCCATTTTCCATGCCTCTTGACTGTCCAAGGAATTATTTGACAGTATGGCAAAGCAAATGACTCACAGAATGGTAGCTGCATACAGGTTGATGTTTAAGGCGCTTTCATATCGCACATGTTTGAAGCCTGCTGAGAAAAAAAGGTCCTTAAATTTCATTTCTGTGTGAGTGCATTGGTTAGTGGGAACAGTAAAAGACTAGACTTTTTCTAGAATTCTGCTGTTTCTACAATGGCATGATATAGGTGTCGCCTTAACTGTAGGCTCTTTCATGTTGGGTTGATGGATTGATTTTTATTAAATCAAACAGGACTGTTTTTTTGTTAAATATCACTTAAAACAGAGAAACTTTTTATGATGCCATATTTATTTGTTTTGTGCAACTTTTCAGATGCATTTTAATTTTGTACCTTTATCTCAGATTTTTTATCTAGTTAATGAAAAAAAAATATTTTAAAAGGTTAATATTTGAATATTAATCATAAACTTTTTTTATATTTACTGCGGGAAAATGCATATTTAAACAAATTCATAAAAGTCTGAAAATGTGAAAAATGCAATATAAGAAATTACAATTTGCATAACAAAGAGTTGTTTATTTTATGCAAAAAAAAAAAGAAACTCATAATTATAAATAAAGAAAAAGCAACTTAATGAGAAGAACGGGTGAAATATTAAATGTATTTTGTTGAATCAAAATTTCCATAAATAAATGAGTGGTAATGAACTCTTGATGAATAAATGTTTCTAATGTTATCATGAAGGTCTTACCAGCGATGTGGCCAGACTATGTGGAGTGGCTGAAGATTCCCTCTCTCATCGCCACACAGACGAGACACAGGCTGAATCTGCAACATCTCCTGACGTGGTGTGACACTCACAGGCTCCAGCGACTGCTGCGGTCCTGACACACTGACAATCTTCTCAGGTGGCTCTGAGTGTATTGTGTCCTCTGAACAACTGCAGGGGTTTATTATAAAGGTCATTAGTTAGGCTCTTTGACACTTCAGTAACAATTTTTCAAAAAGAATTCAGTTTGGGCCGTTTTGATGAACAAATAGTCTACAGTGCATTACCTTGGAGCTGATGTTTGAATGTGGCTTTGAATAGCCAGAGCATGGATATCATCACACCGCACTGAATGCCTGAGACGTTTGTGTGCAGGGAGGAATCTGAGGACGAAAGGGAAAAAGCCCTATAAAACAACATCAGAGAAACTATGGAAAAACTATTTAAAAAACACTATGACTGTAAACACATTCCTAATTCAAAGATGTTTTTCCTCTAACCTTCGTTGATTTCTATAATGAAAAACAACATAAGGAGCAAATAATTCATAGGCGACACCAGTTAGAATATTACATGTTTGAGCAAAATAAACAAAAAAGGTAACTGAAACCACATTTTAAAAAAGAAAAAAAGGGGCCTCATGTGGCATTTCTCTCCCCTTGGTCTTAAAATATGTCGAGCGCCCAACCGGACTGATGTATTCTGCAACCACGACGATTATTACAAGTTAAAGAAGTAAAAACAAGTCACATTTTCACATAATTCACTGCCAAAAGCAATCCATAAAATGCAGAAAGCACTTTCTTCGTTCTCTGCGACTGCACAGCCCATGCGCTGCCTCCACGGCACCGCGAGTCCTAATTGTAGGTTGTGTGATGGACGCGAGCCAATTAGCTGCTTGAGAGCGAGATTCCCCCATGCTTACTGTCTGACATGCTATTATTTTTTGCAGTGGAGCAGAAGCAAAGGCACTGCTAAAATTTTAAATAACCTACCTTGCACTCCCTTAAGTGAGCATTATAAAATGACAGATACATGAGCATCTCTTTAGTATGGTTTGAATAAGTCCAATGCCAAAACATTTACAAAAGCAGATACAAAATAATTGTCTGAAGATTAATGAGCAGATTATTAACTGCAAACTGATGCGATTTCCATTACATAAAGATATTTATTTATTCACAGGCTTTAGTATTTGTCTACTCAGTAACAAGGTAAATATGGATTAAATAAATAAACTAAAATAAAACAGTACAGATTATTAAATTGACTTTAATAAAGTGGACATCCTAAGTGGCACTTAGATGTGTATTTCGGTGAGCCAAAAGTCTTTGTGGTGTAGGGAACCAATACAACATGACGATCTACTAACCGATTTAGCACGACTTCCCACAATATGTTTATAATATATGTGGATCCTTCCAACAAAGTGCTGGAGAACTCATCGACTTCAAAACAAAGGGGGCTGTAAAGGCAGCGGAGTGTAAAGAGAGTTTCTCTCGGAGTTAGATACAGATGGCTGCCTTGACTCACCACAATATTGGGTGTAGTTCTACCGCCCACTTTTTCCAAGTTAGTTGTGTACCGGTCATAAATGATAATGCGAGAAGAGAAAGCAAAAACCATTTCTTCCCTCCTCTGTTCTCATTGTTTTTTTGTTTTGTTTTTTATCTTTGAAACTACGGTAAGAGGATTTCTGGGTACAGGACACAACCCTGCATGTGTTTGTGCATTTTGACTGCACTTTCATCTAGATGAAAACAAGTTCGGGAAGCGTTAGTCAAGTACAGATAGGTAAATTGTGGTTTGAATGTAAGAACCTTCAAAGAAAGCTGTTAAAGCCACAAAATAAACGTCCGCAGAGCATTTGCCGTTCACTCTTTTGAAGTTGTCGTTTCTGACGCAATGCTCTAATCCCGTACCCATTTTAGTAAATATGCACACAGCAGCAATCAATGGCCATCCAAATATGAAACGGTGCAATTATTATTCTCCAAACGTCCCAGAGAAAGACAGAGTATCAATGAGAGCAGTCACTCAACAGTTCACCCCCATTAGATTAGCCATTGATAAAAGTGCCAGAGAAGAGTTTCGCAATGGATGAATTAACTAACAGATGTGGACAGGAGAGCCAGGCTACATAAAGCTGCACTAAAGAGATGACAAGAAGGTGGTTGCGGCAAGGTATGAGCGATGGAGCTGCCTCGCAAGCTGGGAGGAAAATTTCATTTCGAGGGCCATTTTGAAAATTACATGAGGAGGTTTTGACTAGGCAATAAAAACACAGCCGTGTCCACCGACAGGAGAGGGAGAATGCCACCAATTAGCTTATTTATAAATCAGACGCAATTTCAGTGATGACTTTTACCTTGCATTTGATTAAATGTGAAAGGATGGTTGGGGAAAAGAGGGAGGAAAGAAAATCAAAGTCAAAAATCATTTCATCTAATTTCCTTTATTGGCAATAATCACAAGCGGTCTCTTTTTCCCAGGCTAATGAAAAATTCCATTGATCTTGAGGTTGGCCGTTGCTACGGCTCAGAAGTTGAGAGAGCTACATGTGAAACGTGCAAACTTTCTCCAGCAGTTTGGGCAGTTCTTCTGGGAGCCTCAAGACAGCTTAAAGGAACTGGGTTCATTACAAGTTAAGCTTAATGGGTTACATTTGTTCCATTATGTTAATACTTAAAAATATATATTTTCTGACTTGTCGCTTTAATAATAAGTGCCGCATTTAAACAACAACTTTCTTTTTTAAAGTAAACAATGCCGGGACCAAGTCTATTATTATAATTTTTTTATTTTATTTTATATATACACTATATAT